>JAOTRQ010101746.1:0-10159 GCA_028565875.1 Hoplisoma paleatum | reverse complement strand
ACGTCGCTGATGTAGTGACGTTCACTAACCGAAATTTTGATTGTTATCCGGAGCAAATTTTTAGTGAAATGGTTGGTGGTTATCCGAATTGGACGCTATCAGGGGCGTTCGTTAACCGAGTGTAATAACCTGAAAATGTAATAATAAAAATAAAATATTGTGCTACAACATTTGTCACTAAAAAAGATGAGCAGGAGGAAGAATAATTACACAAAAATGCAATATTGAATTAGCAGTAAGAAATTAATTCACCATACAATGTTTGATCAATGTTGGGTCTATAAATTCATTCTGATAATATTTTAGAAAAAGAGTTAAAACTATTAATAAAGTACTACAGTACTGACTTTTTGCATAGTGTACATTTTCACAGTTTAGATATAAACTCTTTACAAACTGTATGCATTCTTTATCAGCATTTCTTTAACACCTTCTCTCTGATTATTCAACATGTTTTTAACTATTTAAAAATAACATGATATGATGAAGCAGTATGCAGTTTCCTCACAAAGCTTCGCGGAACCATTCTCACAGTTTTCACAGATCCTTAGAGTTCTCACTTTCTATTTTTATTTTGCCTTTTCTCTTGCACCTAGTGGATTGAGAAAAAGAAGCATTTAATCTCTATCTAACAGTTGAGGAGATTTAGTAAACCACAATGTAATTTGTATGTTTCATTACACACTGAAAATATTCTTTGGAGAACTGGCTTAAAAAGCGTTTTTGGTATAAGTACAATACTAGATAATGCTAATTTTGACTGTAACATATTAAGAAATATTAGTGGTAGAATATGAAGTACTGGAAAATATATTTATATGCCAAGCAGGCCTAACATTATGATCACTAATAGGTTAGGAAAATAAAATTAGTGCGTGATAAAATAATTTAATGGTTTTAGTGAGTTTTTCAAAGATCAAATGCTAGGCGACTTGGAAAACAACAGCTCTTCTCGGGTGTTATTGTTATGCATTGGTCAGCAACTATCAAACGTAATTTTATGTAAAGGTGACTGACATGGTCATGGGAAGTAAAAAGCTCATTCAATAAAAGCTGGTTGTGTGCTGTGCTCCAACAAACGGATTACTGTAGCTCAAACTGCTGAAGAAGTCAATGCTGGTTCTGATAGAAAGGTCTCATTGCAGTTACAGGGCTGTTTGCAGCAAAAAGGCGCCAACACAATATCAATAAATTAATATTTCTAATATTAAATATTTATTGCAATAGAATAGACAAAATGAATTGGACATATATGTTTAATACAAAGATCAAATCAAATTGCTTTTTATTTGCCATTACACATATACACTGAAATGTCTCTCTTCGTCCCATGGAAGTTGGAAATGTCCCAACTTGTCCGGAAACTGGGGTTAGAGCGCAGGCCAACATACGGCACCCCTGAAGCAGACAGGGTTAAGAGTCTTGCTCAAGGCCCCAACAGTGGCTGTATAGCAAATCCTGGATTTGAACCCCCAATCTTTGGGTTTATAGTCCGAAGCTCTACCCACAAGGCTCCTTAGTGTGTGTGCTTCAAAATATTATGATTATGATTATTTTGAGTTTAGAATAAAATTGGTATGATAAATCCTAATCTGTATGAAACCAGGACCTAAAATCAATACATACTGTATATTATAGACTAAATAAATTTTGCCCAGGGTGATCAACTGTTCTGTACTGTACAGCAAGTTTACTCATTCGTCTTGCATGATGCTAATTGAGCAGTTGCACTGCTTTCTCATTTGACCCTACCTAGTTAAAATATTTGTGTAATAAATAAAATAAAATTAAAAATTATTAGCCAATTCAAAGCATTTGTTTAATTTCCTAATTACTTTCTTTGTCCAATGGCAGTAATAACCAATCAGAAGTGCCAATGATGTTAATGAAATTACCAATAAAATGTTACACATTTAAAATGTGTTTATCATAATATTCATAACATATACAGTACATGTGTTACACAGCTAAATAGATTGTGATTTTTTTTTAACGTAAAATCTTTATGTTATTTCAAATGTTTTAAATGCTTCTGGGTCATTTAGAAAGTTTAGTAACATAGATTTTTCATGTTTTTCTTGTTATTATTCCAAAACGAATGTTTAAAAATACTTTAGGTGGGTCTTAACTTTTGATAGCATTATACACAATCAAGAAATGTGCTATGTTTACTTTTTAAAATAATTATAATTAATTAACCCAAAAATTAGTAAATTATTAACATAAGTATTTATTTATTGAGCATTTTAATGTCATGATTCCTGTCATATTCATGACAGGAAATGGTCATTCGTCACACAACTTAAACATTTGTAAACTGAAACATGGTAGGTTTAACAATCCAGTTTACAATTAATAATTATAGAAGTAAAGATTATCAATATTATAAATAAACATAAAATACTGTAAAACTGGTTTTAGGTTGCTGTTGTGGCATGATTAGAAAAGTCATCATATTGCTCCCAGACAAAGTATGACCTCCTGCAGTATGACCTTCTGCAGTAGCCCACAGAGGGTCTGGTTGGCCCTGGGAGAAATGCCACAAAGCCTCTGTGTGTGAGTAAGTAGGGAACTGCATTCTGTTGCTGTTTCAATAGACAGTTCTGGAACACTTACATAACTGTGTGACCAAACCAGTGCTTAAAAATGTTGTACTGTTTTTTTTTTTTTTTTTTTTTTTAATTATTTCTTTGGTACACATTTGAGACTTTCTTCAGGTGCATCCTGAAGCCTTCTTCAACATTCCCTTTGTATTTAAAATATCAATATATAAAATATTTGACTGAAATCAGAAGGTTTTTTCGTGACCATCTCAAACTTTGATTGCAGTACAGAGAGGATCACTTTTTTTCTTGTGACACATGGCATATATTTGGGTAGCCATTGTCTGATGGTTACAGATCAGGTTTATGATCTGAATGTTGGCCGTTTGATTTTGAGAGTTGAATGGTCACAAATGAGGCGTCCTTGAGCAAGGCACCTAGCCCGTTAACAGCTCCTCGGGTGCCGTGAATAGGCATGTGTGCTTACTGCCCTCTAGTGTGTGTTCAGTGGTGTGTGTAAATGTGTGTTTTACTTCACATATAAGGTTAAAAGTAAAAGAACATTTATGTGGTGTGTAAAAAAGCAGAGTAGAAGCAAAAGTAAAAATTATTCTAAATATTAATCTAAATATGTTGCATTCTGCATTTAGTTCCTCTTGAGTTGATTACAGTAAAAAATGTCCAACATCAATTTTGCTCTGTTTGTATACAAGCTGATGGAGTCCTTTTAAGGCAATGGTTAAACATTTCAAGCATCGTCTTGCTGTTACATATCAGCTGCACTTTTCACTATCACAGGAGGCACAGCAGAAGCCATGGAAAAAGGAGTCAAAGGAGCCCTGGTATTGATCAGACAAGTGTTTCACCCTCTTTAATGGGCAGTGTGGAGGAACAACACACCAATTTGGGTTCTTATTTTTTTTAATCTGATGAATCAAAATGTAACCACTCTGGATATTACAAAATCTATAAATGGTTCCTCTTTTTCATTGGCAGACCAAGGCCTCTCCACTTTTCAGAATTTTAAGACCAGTGTTATTGGACTTTAAGAAGGTTGTAAGTAATTCTTCACAATACTAAAGTAAGAAATGAGAGCAAAAGACAAACACAATAGACAGAGGAATTTTGATCCCATGTCTGCCACTTGTTGTATGCTATCAGTGACCAGGTTTGAATTTGCTCTGTAACGCCAGCAATGTTAATAATGATCGACGTGATCGACTAGTGTATTTGGCCTTGTAACATGATACTGTAGTTTATATACTGAAATATATTTATATATTCTATGAATGCTTGGTGCTATGTATGCTTGGTGAAAATTAAAATAAAACTGTAGTTTATATGCTCTATGGTATTCAGCATCTTTGGCAACAAGTAGGTTGGGTTAAAAATGTCTAAATTCAATTGTCTGCACATTGAGAAAGCTTGTGAGTATGCTTACCTTGCTGTAAGCCTTCAGACTCCTCAAGGCTACGAAGTAATATAATCCAAATATTTGTGCCTTTAAAATAACTGAATTGGCCCAATTTAATAAATAGCTTATATTGAGTAAAAAGTTTAGGTTGAGTCACTGAGTCAATTAAAAAATGATTTAAATTGAAGAATGAAATTCAATTTTATTACGTATTGGGCTTTTTATTTCTTACATTGTACTACTAATCATTTGTCTTGAAATCATTTAAATTAACAATGTTAATTAAGTTAACATTAAATTTATAACAATCTATGCACTTTTCTTCTTGTGTATTGCGAATGAAACAAGAAATATTCAAAATCTGTTGTACTGCCTTGAATAAATTCTTCTTGAAATACTTTTCGCCCAAAATGTTATGATATTTATTTTCAGCAGATCGGCATATTTTTTACTATTATATAGTTCTATAATTAATTTACATACATTTAAACATATATTTTAGTGGTGTATATTATATATATATGCTTTGAAATATACAATGTGTGACATTCTGGGGAAATTTAAAATATGTAAACATATTTCAATTGTATAATAACTGATAAAATTGTTATTCAGTATGTTTTTGATGTCACCAATTTATTGTTTCAATCTTTTACTGCCAAATGTCGAGAAATTATCTCTCAACCATCACCAGTCAGAATTTTTTTTTTCGTTAAATCATTTTGATTATACAATAATCAATGCACCACTCCCTCTTAATACCTATGTGCAATACTTTTTATTAATAATTTCTTCCCAAAACAAAATTGCATGTTGCAACTTTCTCGTTAGAGGGCAGTATCGCTCCATGTTAAGCTATTTCCAGGCACGTCTCCATTTTCTACAAGAGTTTTATGTCTAAATAAAATGAGTGGGCCTGGCTTAGCAACAACAATTCTTTGAAATATTATTATCTAATGTTAAAATGGAAGTCAAGACTCTAAGCACAATTCCTAAACTTAATAAACATATATAAACATGCCTTATGTAAGAAAAATAAATATTCAATTTACGGGCAACAGCTCTGGTAGATATTCCTGTAGTCAGCATGACCATTCCATGCTAATTGCGCTCCCTCAAAACTTGCGACATATGTGGTATTATGTTATCCGACATATCCGCACATTTGAATCATTGAAAATGATTACTAAAATGAATGAATTTCGGACAAGGTTAGTAAATGGTTACTCAGTATTGTCCTTTAGCAACATGACTACGTCAGCAGTTGCGGAGATTCACTTTGATAGGATTAAGAATCGATTCCAACTATGATTCTTGGACATAGGATATGATTCTCTGAGTCGATTCTACATGGCAACCTCTTCGAATGCAAATCGGGTTTACTCCTGTCCTGCTACTTTCAAAAATGGACATAGAAGCCACTTAGAAAAAAAACATTTTAGACCAGTTATCATCTTTGTTCTTAATTCAGTCTCATCTTTTTTTAAATCTTGGTTTCGTTTATAAGATTTTTATTAGAATCAAGTTTTACACTGCGGTCACATTCATATCAAGGCGTAATATTCATTTATTGGTCAAAATAAAATGTTATATCGAACACAGTGTATCTCTGATTCATCTTATTTACATGTTTTTGGAATTGGGAGAAAACCAGTGCTATTCGAAATAAACCCTCACAGACATGGGGAGGACAAGTAAATTTGAACCTAGGGCCTTCTTGTTGTGACGCTGCAGTGCTATCCAGAGTCACCCTCTTCTTTAAACTTTAGGGTCGGAATATGTGTTTGTGATTACTGGACAATTTCGTATTAACAAATGGAGTTACAAATGATTGAAAGTTTCTAAAACGCTTTAAAATGCTTAACGTGCATGGCTTAATATATTAATACAATGAACAGCAAACCACTAATTTATTACTCTCTAGCTTAACATAAAACATATAACTTTCCTATTGGAGTACATTCAACTTTATATTACGGTGGCCCATAAAGTCACAACACAGTCACAACCCAAAAGCTGTTTTCATGTTGTGTTTTAGTCTTCCGAAATGATAAGCTTATTTAACATTTATGGTATTTAACATATCTTGTACCAGAAAATCTTATAATTGTATGCCTTCAAAAGTTATACTTACAAAGGTCTAAGTGTGGCATCATTTCAGGGAGAATGCAGTGTGAACCTTTGCAGTAGTAGACCCATGAAAAGTGCATTAAAACGTTCATGGTAGTTTGGCCACTTTATGGTTTGACTATAAAATCCTCAATTGTATTATAAACGTTCACAGTTATAATATATAATACATAGTACAGTACGTATATACAGTGGTGACGTGCTTATTGTGATCACTGAACAATTGACCTTTTTAATTATTTACAAGAAAACGTGATGATTCATCCACTTCTTTCGACTCCTTTTTTTACTGGGATGGAAGAATCGACTCTTTTGGTAGATTCACACTCCAGCGTCAGCAGCTTCAGTTACAGATCCACTAACAATTTTTTTCTAAAATGGGAAACTGTCAAGTAAGTATTTCTATTTTTATGTTTTTGTTGTTATTATTAGCAACAATGTATTTTTAATGTTATTGAACACAACAGCGCATCATGATTAATGTAATTTTCTGGCCTCGGAGTGCTCAAACGAAGCTGTATTTATCAAAAACGGTTAAACCACCGATAGTGAATGAGAATATGGATTATTTTCTATAAATAAATTATACGTTTGTGTTGTGTTAGCAAACCTGAAAAAGCTTTATTTTACACGTATCGAAGCATGTAAATAAAAGGCAGTTTGGGCTTCTGCAAATGGTGTTTTCAAGCTATAAGTATTTGGGACAGTTTGATACACTTTTTAAACTTTTTAAAAGAGAGATTCAACAGAAGGGATCTGTATTGTATTAAGTTCCCGTTAGCTGTGTGCTGTGAGGCACGGTTAATATGGAAAGCCAAAGAGTCTATAAACGAGGCATAGCAATGAGAAGAAGAAAAAAACATGGGCAGTAAACTGACCTGCTACAGTTGCTAAATTTTAAGTGCTCAGTGTATTAGTGATGTTCATGCTGTATTTATTGGTTGTTTTGCCATTCAAATTAGCATTTTTATTCATATATGCTTAATTATTCTGCTATATGCCAAGACTATGGGCATGTCAACAGATCGACTTGTGTCCATAAATACACTTGTATTGACACTGTCTGTCATTTATTATAGTAA
Organism: Hoplisoma paleatum; assembly: GCA_028565875.1. Lineage (NCBI taxonomy): Eukaryota > Metazoa > Chordata > Actinopteri > Siluriformes > Callichthyidae > Hoplisoma > Hoplisoma paleatum. The sequence goes on along the minus strand of JAOTRQ010101746.1, from coordinate 2,990 downwards.
ATCTGCTTAGTGACTCCTGAAAATGCAATGGAAAGTAAACACTTTTTGTTTTATATCCTATTTCAGTCTATTTTATGTTTTGGCTTTCCATAGGTTGGGAGGGGTAGAGATTTGTGTATGGCAGATCTGTGTGGAAGTACTCTGTAGGGACAAAGAGGGAAAGGGGGCCTCCATCCCAGTCGCTTTTTTTCTTTCCTTGTATACTTTCCTCTGTATACAAGAAGAGCTCGGAAATCCCACAGCATATCCCTTCCTAGATTATTCCAGTTCATTTAAAAGAGGAACATAATGCAGGGTTGCCACATTGAAACAGTGGTTTCCAGCCATAAAAGCATTTCATAATCAGACAGAAATCATGAAACCCCACCAAAACAATACGGTACAAATAGAAAAAGGTTAAAGCATGTATTCCATCTCATTTAAATGTTCAACCCTAAATCAAAAAAGTTTGTGAAGCATGTTTTTGTTTAAAGTATCAGTACTTTTTTATTTGCTTACTAGTTTTGTAATCTATTGCAGAAATACAGTAATTTAGATATTGTAATAAATTATAATTAGTTGAGCAGACCAAACATGAAAAAAGAGCAAAAAATAAAAAGTTAAATTAAAAGTAGGACATTGTTTTTGTCTTGTTTGCATTTTCACTTGTGACATCTTTTTTGTTATTTTGGGAAGTTTCTGTAACATTCTGTCTATGCTAATGGTGTACCAATGCTCAGTTATTCAAAATTGATTGTTATACAGTATACATGGTTTACTGTATTAATTTAGACATGGTTACACTGTTACAATAAGTAGATGAATTGCATACATTGTGAAATGTTTTGCACACTGTAGAACATAAAGAGTGTGTTTGACTGGTCTAAATATTGGATTTGTCTTAGTCTGCTGCATCATAACAAGGACACTCAAACTCAAACAGTGACTGTTAACAATGTAATTCACATTGTCAAGCAAGACTGAAAACATTGTAAACCTGAAACAATTGGTGTCCTAAATTCTCAAAACATGAATGAATAAATAAATAATTCATACCAAATGTACACCATAAATATAAAAATCCTTTTGTTTGCCTATAAGGTGATCACGGGACATGCTTCCTCTTACTTGCACTCATTCCCCAGCCCCCCAGTATCACTCCCCGAGCTCAATATTTACTGAGCTCTTGAGAGCGACCCATTGTTTCACAAATGTTTGGTTGGGTGAGTGAATGCTTTTGGTAATATAGTGTATATTCTTATGTTCTTATGTATAACTATGCATCTTATCAAGTTTATACTTATTCTAATATTTTTTTCTTGTATACATCAAATATGATTTTATTACTTATGTACCTTATCACTTCTTAGTCAGTTTGGATAAAAGCAGCTGCTACATACAATGTAAAAGTAAATACATGTTTTTTTTTATCTCAAAGATTGTAATTAATACTTTGTCAATTAATTTTTTTTTGTTTTTGTAGCCAACAATTTTTCCATATGAGGAGTTTGATGTAGTGGCTGATATCAAGGCAATTCGCAAAGCCTGCAAGGGACTTGGTGAGATCAGTTTCTTATAAGAATTTAATCTGTAAAATATAGTATACATTTTATAAGCTGTCTAAGATTAAAAGCATGAATTTATGAAGAATGTGCATTTAATGTATTAAATCAATTTTTCAATCAGTTACATCATTCTTTCATTTTAATTACTGTCTCATCCTAATGCATTATTACAAAAACAACATACAGATTTCAAATTTGTATGGTTTAAATTGAAGTGAAAACATTTCTTTAGCAAAATTATGTGAATGCAGTCTCCCAGTTGGAGCTTTGGGGTTTTCCACTAGCACACTAGAGCTCTTGACTTGGCATTGCCACTGGTTTGTTGGGTGCCACCCTTAGCAGTAAGATGCAGAAAACCAGTGCATTGTTGTCTTGGTCCTAAGCCTGGATGAATAGGAGGGTTGTGTCAGGAAAGGTATTTGATGTAAGAACCAAACCAAATCAATAATGTACCACAGTACTGACAGTGCTCTTGGTATATTTACACACAGTTTTGTATGCAATATAGCTTTATTCTGGATGTGTTGCACTTTTAAGACATTGGGTGATAAAAAGAGAAACACCTTCATAAACATTTGTTAAAGTAAAAAAAGTAAAATAAAAGCAAATGGTAATTAAATCTTTTTAAAGATCTACAAAGCCACAAGATATGATAAGACTAGGAGATGCTTCCTATAGTTATATTTTACCCAAAAAGCAATGCTTTTTAGGGTTGAATTGTACACCCCAGCCCTTAACAAAACATTGAAAACCAGTTTAGTTTTTAAAAAACTTGGTCATTCTGGATTAAAATTTAATTTTATTGAACTTTCACTGCATGCTTTACTGTAGGGATCTTTCGCTTTTTTTGGATGACGTTATTGATTAAAGCAAGTCTACAAAGTTTTTTTTTTTTTAATCAGGCACTGATGAGAAGGCTATTATCCAAATCCTGGCTAATCGCTCAGCAGCTCAGCGGCTGGAGATAAAGCAGGCCTACTTTGAAAAATATGATGATGTAAGTATAGGTCCACTATCAATGTTTTTTGTATTTATTAAAATCATGTTTGCTTTTACGTTTTCATTTGATTTCATTTGGAAATGTGAGATTATTAAAGGAAATGGGCTTATGCAACCTATAGAATAGCTATCTAAAATGCAAAATCAGTTTCCGATTTTCAGATTTCTCTAGTCACCATGCCGAAAGCAGATTCATCTTAGAATATGCAATAAACAATTCATCACCAGTTTAGACAATGTTCAGACAGAAGCAGACAATCTGATCAAGGTGGCATTGTGGCAAGGTATGTGCCATTAGCTCATTGCCACTCATTGCAAACAGTGGCACAGGCGCAACATTTTAGCTACATATCATGTAAAGTCTGCTTAAGGCAGGGGTCACCAACGTGGTGCCCGCGGGCACCAGGTCGCCCGCGAGGACCTCATGAGTCGCCCGCGGGCCTGTTC
>JAOTRQ010101735.1:0-10159 GCA_028565875.1 Hoplisoma paleatum | reverse complement strand
CTATAAGATATTTTATTTTGTTCGATCTTGTTTTTAACCTTTAAAGCTTATATTTCTATTTTTGTTTGAAACAGGTCTTTTGGAGGTTCTAGACTTCAGGAAAGTTTAAACGATTTAAAATGTTTAAATGCATTTAAAGCATGTGAAGCACTTCGAATTGCTACTGTGTATGAAAGCTGCTTCATAAATAAACTTGCCTTGCCTTGCTTCGCCTCAGAGTAAGGCTAATGTACTCGCAGGCCGATGTCTTCTGCGGCTGGGATCACAATCACAGTTACAATCACACAGAAGGGACCTGGGCCACCCCTCTTGGGGCTCAAACTCTAGACCTTCTTACTGTGATGTGACAGCGCTACACACTAGGCCACCGTTCCACCAAGACACACAAACCTGCTAGATAAAAAAAGAAAAATAAATTCAAAAAACTTTTTCAATACACATTTTACACTAAAAATATGGTCGGATGGAACAAATGTGCGCTGATTAACAGTAATTTAGCTTGTCATATCTACACAGAGAAAGGTTTTTTAAATGGCACCTAGATAACACATTCTTTGAGGTGATTTGCATTATTGTGCTTGTATGTGGAACATAGTGGTTTGGGAGAATAATTACCATTATTATTTCTAATCAATGGTGCAGATCTGTAGTGTAAAAGCTTTCAAAAAATGCAAAAAATCTCCATTCAGAAAACTCTGGATTAAGCTCAATGTTATCATCTTTGCTTCAAATTTCAATCCCCGCCCTAGAAAAATTATTACTACTATGTCAATAACAATCATATATAATTGAAAAGAAAATTAATACATAACAAAAAAAAATATTGTCAGTAGTTGACCACCAACACCAATAATGATAATAATAATTACATGCTTTTCTTTAGGCTTAACCCATTGGTGTTTGCTACAGTATATTATGATCTTGCTTTCCACACAACCCTCCAGACTTGCTACCAGCACAATGCACAATGGTTTATACATCTAAGTGGCTAGATAATACCAAAATTTTAATTCTTATTGTTGTTCTTATTATATTTTTTATGAATTTAGCCCCTCTGTGCTCTTAATGCGCCCGTTGGTGTGCCATTCCCATATCTCTGGGAACACCTGGATGGAATGTTTGTTTATTTAGTTAAAACAACACCCCTCAAAAATTATTAGACAATAGCTAATAATCCACAGCTGAATCTTTTGGGAAGTTGAATGCTCGTGGTATCTAAAGAAGGTGTTGTGGTTCATTCGCTGGAGGTTACTTTGATTGGCAAGGTTGTGATGTTCCTGCTGCTCGATGTCCTGCTGTTTGTTACATGATTCCTTTATCTTGTAATTTAGCTTCGCTTAGGATTTAGAATAGCCAGGTTCCATGTCTGTTTCGATTAGAATTAGCATTTTGCTAAGTTCGTGTTAGCATATGTTCTCTGTATTTTAAAATAAACCCTTTTTATCATCTCTCTGTGTGTTAGCTGAAGCAGAAATATAAAGACTGATGTAAGCCTTTGTGTATTTCAGTCTTCTCCCGACATTCATTGTGACAGTCACCTGTCAACGCTACCTAAATATTCACATCCACAATAGCTGATGGAACGGTGCGGTCTCCATCTGAGCAAAAATACACAGAGAGTCTAAAAAACTTCATGATGTAAATTTTGTTAGGCTGTTTTGAAAACCTTCTGTTTTAAACAACACTGGCATCCTGCAGTTCTTTTTAACAGGAGTTACATGAAATATACAAGAAATAATTTATACAGAAAAAAGCATTAAATGTAACAATAATATAGTTTGTTTCACAAGAGGAGTGAAGTTTGAATCTCCCATGATGAATGTAAAGACATTAAAAATAAGGCAGCCATGGCCCGGTGGTTTCCAGCTCGATCGCGAAAGTCAACAGGTCACGACTGTGGTGCCCTTGAGCAGGGCCACCTAACTCTTAACTACACCTCGGGTGCTGTGGCTAGGGCTGCATACCACACAAGGCATGTGTCCTCTCTGGATAAAAAGCACAGTTCTGAAAATAGTTATCTATTAAGGTCTGAAATTAATTTACTTAGTTTATGATTATGCATTTCTGGAGTCTAAATTGATCAAAATACCAGACTAGAAAAGGAAGAGGTGGGTTAAAAAATAGTATTTGAAAGTGCTTTTCCAGTGTCTGTCACATCCTAAGAAGAAATATAAAAAGCAATGTCCCCACACATAAATTATACACAATATGCAGAAACCAAATAATTGATAGATCCAAGCTCTCTGTGCTAGATTTATCTTTAAAATGCCTGCTTTGTTTTATTATGTATTGTCCTTGTGGAACTACAATGCTTCTACACTTGAATGCAACACTAGTTTCTCACATGAATAATTTTTAATATGTGTGAAATTGGGTTCACAAAACAAAAACATTGTTATGGGTTCCTATTATGCTAGCAAATTCGTCCAGCTGGCCTTGTTGGCTACCACCCATGAGAGTGAAACAACAGGGCTGGCCTTTAATAGGCTGTAAAAGCCAAGGTCATCTACAAGAACTCACTCATGCAGCCATTCCAAACTCCTTCCCTACTGTTTAAAGGATGTAGTACACTGTTCGACACACATAATAAATACTAAATAGTTGTATGGACACTTGACCAGTTCTTGACAGACGACACATTTTCATTCTGTCTGCATTTGGATCTTCCTTAGATTCTATTGTTCTGAAAAGCTGCCCAAAAAGTGTGACTGTAAGAAAGCATTCACTTAAAATGACCTTTCTAAATCCAAACACTGAAGCACTGAGCACTTCTGGCTCGCAATCAATGATCTAATCTATTCTAGAGGTGTTTAGCTGAGTTGAGATCAGGGCTTTGTGCAGGTCAGAGACATGAGGCAGTGTACGACAAACCTTTCCTCCACCACACCAAAAAAGTGCTTTTATGGACCTTGCATTTGAAAGAAGGAAACGGTAGTCATGGTTGCCTAAAAGGTTGTCATGTACACATACTATCTAAAATTTTAAATCACTACAATCTAAAGTCACGTGATCATACATTTTAACAGCTGCAGTACATAGCTCAAAACTCAAAGCTGGCTTGGCGAGTATACAATGTGTAAAAAGCAATCTTAACCTGACCTGGGTATGACTCCATCCTTGCAGATTATGCGCTTGTATATGTTTTTATTGTCTTCCATGGGTTGGGTGAGATCTTTCAGCAAGACACTGAGACATGCCTTATGTCTACAAATGTCCGGCATTGATTGGAAGATCACGATTTCTGAGACAACCGTATGCTCGCTAATTTCCAAAAACATCTGTGGGACCTGACGCACCTTCCAGCATGGATGGGCTGCAATGCGGTCAGCAAGGTTCTTGTTATTTACGGACCTAGATATTTGGATTCTCAAAACTGTTTCAACTTTACATCTGCTTGCTTTAGGTTTACTGAATTATAATTTCATTTACTAGTCCAATATAGGCCAAGATTCCTATTAGAAAAAGCAGGACATTAAAATTTGACTTTTTTTGTAAAAATACAAATCACTTTAACACCTGCTTTTTAGTAGAAACATCTGTACAGCAATATTAAATCAGCTTAGAGGTTTTTCATCTCATGAAGCCTTAGAGCAGTGAAATGAAGCTGTTTCTTCATTCCATGACACCTATTCAAATCTCAAATAGAAAAAGAGTCTAAAATAATGGCATGTTCGTGCTGTATAGGCCTTTTGATCCCACACACAATACTCTGGAACGGATCAATAGTGGACCCTGATATTAACTGACCCTGAGGCCACTAGATATGGTCATTTTTTTGTTCTCTGCACATTCTTTAAATTTTTTCACCCATTCAGTTTGATATCGGATTTAAGCTGTCAGCGGAAAGAGACAAAAGCTACGTTAAACTACAAGGAGCTAAATTTACAGTGGCAAGGTGATTGCTTTTGCTCAGTGGACCATGTGAATATAGCTAATGATTTTCAGCTTTCGAATAAACCCAATACCTCCTCATCAACGGCGCCATGCCGAACGACTTTCCTGAAGGCCGATTGAAAAGCACAAACCTTGTCAAGTCCTTTCCGTTATCAGAGCGACCAAGGAAATAGGATTCGGGGAGGGAACGACAAGCGTCTTCATCTTCTTGTCTTTATTTCAGCAGGTCGTGTTGCTATTGTTTTTCTTGCTTTTGTTCATTGCACTTTCGTCTCAGCTATCAACCAAGCGGAAAATTCTAGGCATTTTTCAATCACTAAAAAACAAAGTAACTTAATTATTTCCAAAAAAAAGTATTATTTTCCTTTGTCATTGGCAGCACGATGGCTCATCGGGTCCAGGTCCCGGTCCTTTCTGTAAGTGTGCATGTTTTCCTCATGTCCACAATGCATAAGGTGGTGCATTATTGTGCCGACCTAAAGCCCAGATTAATAATGGGTGTCATGGCATTTATGTAAAATATATTACACTACCCATGAAGGTGAAAAAGATACATCAGAATGCCATTTTTTATCTGGCTGGTGGAGAAGAACTTTGATTCATTCAGCTGTGAATTTAATTAAATATTTTGTCATGCTTTACTTCGAAGTTTTTGATATATGGACTATATGTGTCTATGTGACAATCATCTATGATATGTTAAACAAAAAAAATTGTAACTATTTACTTAAAAGATCATTAGTGTTAGGCACTGACTTTTCGGCTGTGTCGTGATAACGAGAATCATATTTATTACCAACCTGTCAGTGGTCATAATGTTATGCCTTATTGATGAATATTCAGGCTTTAAAACATTCTATTGAAAGAACTAAAGAGGTTTAAATTTAATCAAGGTTTATTTGTCACATACAGAGTCTTTCACTGTACAACCAGCAGTGAAATGTTTATTATCAGTCACAACATAATAAAAGAGTGTAGAAAATATACATTATATTAAAATTAAGATGTAGTGAATAATTCTCAAATATGCTGGCACACCAGATCTGACATCTGACATTTATTATTTTTCCCGTTACTTTTGTTTTGTTTATTAGGGATCGCCAATAAATAATTCACAGTTAAACTGGTTCAAATAAAACTTGGTTTAAAAAAGTATTTTTTATATAATCTAATCTATTAATACCAAAAATACATTTATAAGAAATGAATATTGCATCAAATTGTACTTTTAATCACTGGTTTCTGCCATAATTAATCTTCAAAAAAGACAAATCTGTGCAGTGATTACATTGCACAAGAGCGTGCAGTCATCAATAATTCTTACAACTGACAGAAAATTAGCTGACAGAAATTGAATATCTGACTAGCAAGACTAAAGCAAGACTATCTACCTAAATAAACAATATTATTCGGCCACTAAATAATAAAACTCAAATTTATGGAATATAAACAAGATAAATTATCACTTAACCTACTTATTAACCTTTTATATATCAATAATTGTACTTAAGTAGTCCTTTAAAGGCTTAAATATTAAAATAAGTTATAAAAACGTTTAAAAGTTATGTTAAATGTGAACTATAAGCCAGGTATCTCATCTTACTTATATGTTAGAGTTTACAAATTTCCAAGACAGTCCAAGAGACGTTTCACCTAATAATATTTTGATCTCTTACAGCCAATATAGGGCTTAAAGAATAAAATGCAGCCAAAAGAAAGAATGAAAAGCAAACACAAATTTCAGTATTCAGGTCATGTTTTCTCTCCTGTGTCATAAATTTACACCACGGGAGGCAAATACATCGTCAGCAGTCCTCAGGCTGAACGGAGTTGCAATGGAGAGAGCTGGCTTCACCACGTATCAACCCACTACTTTATTCAAGAAGGCACCAAGCCCCGTGAGGTAAGATCCATCTAGCTGAATTGGTGTGATAAACAAGCCTCGGGACTTACGTAGCTATGATTGAATAGCACTCCCAACAGTCACACCTCATTCTCATTGAATCAAAATGGGCTAAAAAAATCCACTTTCCATATGGTGCAGAAATGAAATCATGAAATGGGATTTATTATCAAAACAGGGAATAAAATTGTTCTTGGCAACAATTTTAATATGTTAATGTAGTGTGCAATGTGTTAATGATTCCACAATCATAATTTTGATTTACAAGATACCAGGTGGACTAGAATCGTTTCAAGATATTCAAGATTCTAATAAAATAAATAGAAAAAAATAGACATAGCTTGACTTGTTAAACATTTCCCATTTTTGGTCTGACCAGTTTGCACCCAGGTACATTATACTTCCTCTCTATTGGCTCTGACCCTCTGCCCTGATTGAAGAGACGGAGAAAAGTGCATAGTAATAGCATATTTTTTCTCCCACCTGAGGTGTATTTATATGCTGGTCAGCTCTGAGCACAGATAGTCAACCTGATCCTGAGGAGACGCCATCATCTAGCTGGCAGTTCATTCATGAGGAGGTGCTATCTACCCTGGCTGTTCATACAGTCAGATAGAAGTGTCATCACAGGTATGCTAGTGTGTTTTACCACTTAGCTGCCACTAAGTGGTCACCAGGACTTTTGGTTTGACTACGTGCTTGAATAGCTACTGTCCACGCTTCACACTGAAAATGAACTGGCTGTAATAATAATCCAACCCAACAGTGTATTAATATAAAATATTACAGTACAGAAAACACAGTTATCTTGGCAAAACTATGAGTGCAGAATGTTATCCTTCTGCCATGATTCTTTTCTCTGTGTACATTTTTTTTCTGAAAGTGTGGCTCGTATGATGATCGATGTAGTGTGCGTCCTTTTATTAATATATTTAAAAGCATTTCATATTCATGATGCTCATTTTAACCACCTAACATTGAGGATTAAATCTGTCTATGTTAATATCTTTACATGCAAAGGTAGTAGTTGGCACTTTCATGCATAATTACAGCTTTTGTGAAGGGGAATTTTGTTTTTTGTTTTCAGTTTTGGCCTTAAAAAACTAATGGATTCAGGTAGGTGAAAAATACACGGGCAGTAGAGGCCATACAGTGGATTAATCACAGGCAGCTATGTAAAATACCTTTGTGTAGTCTCTGTGGTTTTAATGAGAAAGAAAATTACAGCTTCATAAGCATGATTAATACTTTGTGTTATGAATGACCGCAAATAGGAAAGTAAGGCAGGTACTGACAGACCGGACAAACAGCTTCATTCAATTAGTTGTGGGCATCCTATTGGCATTTAAGTTCAAGGACTTAAACTTCAAGGAATTCATTCAGGAGATGTGTAAAGTTGTGTCACTATGTCCCCCAACAGACATTTACATTTATACATGTAGTTTATCCAAAGTTTATTTTATTTCAAACGCAATAAGCCCAAGCCATCAGATGCTTATCTGATTAACTTTATTTAACTTGATAATACACATCAACTCTTTTTTCAGGCCTGCAACATATTCTGAAAAGAAATAAAAGTTGGTATGTTAAGTCATTTACAGCTGTAAAAAGTCACAATTTATTATCACAACATTTAAATTACATAATAAATACAAATAAATAAATTTATTTTAATTGACATTAACCATTATATGTCAGAAGGTTTTTGCTACATCATATAATGTGCATTTTAATTGAACATTTTGAGGTAGTGATATTACTGGTACAGGGCGGTTAGGGGGTTGTGGCATCAAAAGCTCTTAGGTTTACAGAAGGGTTTGTCAAAACTCATAATTATGGGGTGAAGTATTAACATACACGTATTTGTACTATGTACAGTATATGTTTTGCATGCTTGTTGCAAAATGCTTGATGTCCCTGAAAAATATGTCATCTATATTTCTGCACATGTTGCTCAAAGATTCCATTGTGCTTTTATGCCTCTATTGCAGAACCATTACAGAAGTTTAAATGATTTTTGCCAAAAGAAATCCGAATCTCATAATAGTTTCTGGCTTTTGGATTTGTTGCTAATCTGGATAATCAGTGAGCACACAACATTTCTTATTCAATATTGAGTACACATGTCTAGCATGTAATGGTCCAACTAAGATGCCTTCAACCCCAGACAACATGATTAATATAAGAATCTTTTTGCACAGAAGAGTAAAAGTAACTACATTGTAGGGCTTGTAAGGTTTCTTTAACCACACAGACACATCAACTATTAAAGAATGATGTTTCTAGATGCAGAGTTGTTGCATGATTAAAGATGGTTGGTGTTTGATTTTGGCCTACGTTTTGATGTTATTATGCGCTGTGGAGGGAGACATAAGCAAAACCCTGTCAATCTTTCTTTGAGGAACACCTGTTAACTTGAAGATCATTTTCTTATCTTTGCTTTTTGATGACTTAGAAGTTAATGTGTCTTGTTTTAGTTTCAAATAATAAGTTTAACAAGTCCATTTTGATGGCCAGTAATGGCTTTGTGTTTACTAGTGTAGAGATCAGTAGGTCACCGGTTCAAGCCCCACTACCACCAAGTTGCTACAGTTGTAACTGTATTTAAATTTAGATAAAGGTGTCTGCTAAATACTAAAATGTAAATACATGTTGACATCTCCATTGTCCTGTGATTTATTCACAGCACAAAAACATGCTTCAGTCCAAACGACATACTTTAGTTTTCCAACTGCTTACACTTCCCATTAAACATTATGATCTATGTTACAAGCTAGGACTTCTTATCCTGTAACATTGACAGTGTATAGAAATATCATTTTCTATTAAGTGGGCAGCAATTCTTATCAAACTATCGAATAGCCTTGTACTAACCCCTGCCAAAAAGGTCAGCTTAACATGAATGGTCATATTACTGATATTGAATTAAAAATGAGCTCAAGGTCAGGCTTTTATATACTTTTGACCATACAGTTTACAAACCTAACTCAACAAAGACAAAGTGTAAAATGAAGCTGTATAAATGATTCATAAAGCTGCTGGCCTGTTTGATGTCTTGCTTTCATGCTTCTGTGCTTGAAAGGCATTGATTATAGCTCTCGCTCTCTTTCTTTAGCTGGCAGGCATTTATGGTAACGTCCCATTTACCACAGACCCACACATCGCCAGCGTCATGACACTAGTGGGAACGTGTTGACACAGTGATCAGAAAGGACATCAACATGCAGTGAGGCGAGATTTCCCAGCTCGGAGCGCTGACCTATTTCAACAAAGCGCTGTTTCCACACCTACGTCCTCTTTTATAGGAAAGGTCAAAAAACACAAGAGGGATTGATCAAGGTTTCACAAGCACTCAAGGAACATCACTGATGATGCACCCTTCACCCAAACTGGGTAGTTGATTGTTGAATATAAAGAGTTGAAAAATCAATTTGCAAGCTTCCGGGCTTGTTACAACCATCGAAAGTGGAGCATGTTTGGTATTGACAGATTCTTATTAATTGCTGCTTGGAGTCATAAGAAGGAGTCTGTTATTGTGAGGTAACCAATTACTCAAAAGATCAGAACTGTCAATGTAGAAGCGTCCAAAATAGTTTGTGATAAAATAAATAAACAATAATGAAATGGATCATACTACAAACATTGTAAACATTTTATAATCAAGTAAAATGATCAACAGCAACTTGCACTTAAGAGTAAGAATAAGTAAGGTAAAAGAGAGAACAGGCATTTGGAAAATATTGACAACAGTTAAACGTAGACTAACAACAAGGAACTGAGCCATAACACTAAGCAAAACATATTTGTTAAAAAAGAAAATCATGCATCTACAATGCCAATTTGTACAAGAGTCAAGGTGATAGTTTATTAACAAAAGATACAAACAAGCTGCAGGATAACTGTTCAGCAGCAATTTCAACATAACTGTATTACAATCATTTCAGTTGTCGTGAAAACACCTCAGCAAATTCAGGCATTCAGTTCTACATCTTTGTCATTAACCCGTGATCAAGGGGCCAAATTAACACAGCAATAATTCAGGTACATATTAACCCTCTAACTGATCCCATCCATAAAACAGTTCTATAACTGAGCTAAATGTTTGTTCTAGAAACATAATTATTGTAAAAATTTGAAATTCTTTTTACATCACTGTGAGGGAAGCAAATGTAACAATAGTCACAATTTAAGTTTAGAGTCACATAACAAGGCGTACTGCCCTGCTTATGCACAAATGTGGCTAATCTTATGAAAATAGAGTGTTAATTTTGCATCTTGTATTGGAGGGTTAACGAGAGAGAGAACATGTTCACTATGAAAACACTATTATGGTACACCTCAGCATAACCTGGAACACCGCTT
>JAOTRQ010101734.1:0-20150 GCA_028565875.1 Hoplisoma paleatum | reverse complement strand
GTAAAAGCATCTGCATGAACCACTACAGCATGTCTGTCATCAGTTTGCTCACAGTCGAGTGAGCTTTACACTGTACACACTGCATCCATCAGTAAACATCACCAACCTCTGTATGTAATGGCACAAATACATGCCAATGAGGAGCTGGTTCGGTTTGTGTTCCATCTTCGAGGCTGAAGTCCAGACCAGCAAGTTCAGAGGCACCAGAATAGCAGGCAGCTCTTGGAGAAACCATGCCACCCTGACATCAACAGGGAAGCCATATTTACAGGACGTGTACCTCCCATAGGGTACATTCTCAAAAAGTAAAGTCACGAAGGTGCAGAGAGCCACGAACATCATTAAATAAGCAAGATGGTGCAAAACGTGCAGCTCGTCTTCTCCAGAAGCAAACATCAGATTTAAAACAGAGTCCATGCTGCAAAGTGATTTACAAATAATAAAATAAACAACCGCACCGGGGTTGTTTATATAACGTGTGTTGATCCAGTAGTGGAGCGACTCTAACACTCATCTATAGACCAGCCGTGCGTGTCATAGCGTCCAAACATACAGGCGTGAGCGTCGTGTTCCAAATCGCACCATTCGCCCTACTCCCTACACCCTTCGAAGCTAACTCTCCTACCAGAAACGTAACCAACGCTAAAACTGGCATATAGCAAACACATACAGTGAAATGTAAGTGCTGTTTTTTGCGGATTAGACGTATTAAACACGACAGTTTGTAATCGTCTATGAGACCCCTAGCACTCCCACTAGTGCACTTTGCACCGTTCAAATGTCGGTTTGAAATCGACTCAAGATTCCACCAATCACACACACGATGGGCGGGATTTTTGAACACAATTGGCCAATGAGAGGCGAGAGGCGCTCTACGGAGTGTTTATCGTTTAAAGTCTGCAATTTCGTGGTGCTGTATGAAATAAGTTATATGCACATATTTAGTTATAAATATAAGAGGAATCCCGGAGGAGAACATGCAAACTCCACACAAAAAGCCCCGGATAATCCATGCACAATAGATCACATTAACACTTTTCCATAATGCATTTAAAACATGATAAAATACTATATTGCTGCATTACTTTATTAAATAAGCTATTTTGAGTCATTTTCGCATTTGTATTGTGTATTTTATAAGTTGGCTGCATTTTATGTAATATGTGTGTTGTTTTATAGAAATATAAACACAAAAACTTGACTATTATACACACCTCATGAATGTTTTGACTGACGCAGATTTAACTAACAAGAGACAAACTAAAATACTTAATAAAAGTATTTTAAATACTTTTAAGTCAAAGTAAAAATACTTATTTTAAAATCGAGTAACGGTAACAAGTGCTCAGAGAACAAGTTCGCACAGGCAGTTGAACAGACACCGAAAGGGGCTTTCGATCGGCTCACTGTGGTCTCACTAACTTACTTGTATCCTACTCTTGTGCACTTCGTAGGGCTCAAGTCAGCTTAAAACGCACCGTATCTAGTGCACTTAGCTAACAAAAGCGCGCGGTTTGACACCCGTCACAAACAAGCCCACGAGTTCAGCTCCTGAATCAGGTTTTTAGACCCTCGAGAGTTTCATGCAACGATTTAAAGACGTTTAATAACGTTTTAAGACGCTTCATTTCTCGAGTTGTTCGCTACGTTGACATGGGGAAAAGAAACAGACAGAACAGACAGAACAAGGATGGACGAGCCGAGGGGAAAAGGAGCAGAGATGATGCTGTGAGTGTGTTAGCTTAGCCTGCTGGATGTCTCTGCTTCTCTTGCATGGTGCCTGATGTTAATAAAAGTTCATTAAATCATTACACTGCCTTTAATTTGATGCTTTTAAGACCGATTCTGCATTTATTCGTGATAGACACATTTACATTCAGGTTCTGGTCATTCCTGGACTGTCTGTCCATGTGCTCGTCTGGCTTGGCCATGCAGCTGCAGTCAAAAGTTTACACACCCTAAATATGTCCCAAAATGTGACCCAACTAGCCCAGAAGAAGCCCGAGGTTCTGGTTCTGTTGTGAATTCTTTAAAAGGTCCACCAAGCAACTCATGCTGAGGATCAGGATTTATTACATGATGACAGCAAGTTGTACCAACCTTTACAAGAAGAAAAAAAACCTGTGGTGTGTTCATGGTCGCCAGTGGTGAGGAACCGTGGTAAACCGGCGCCCGGTGCATGGGCGGCCAAGACACACGGATGCAGCCATGGAGTGAAGACCTTAACAAGACCAGTTACTGCTTGGCGACACGGTGACTGAGTGGTTCAGCAATGTCGCCTCACAGCAAGAAGTCCCGGGTTCCATCCCCGGGTTCGCATGTTCTCTCCGTGTCAGCTTGGGTTTCCTCTGGGTACTCCGGTTTCCTCCCACAGTCCTAAAACATGCACTAGGTTGATCGGAAATGTGAAATTGTCCAGTAGTCTCACAAGATCCCACCACTTACTGGTGGTTGTCGTCAGGAAGGCCAAACATTAACGCCCTACCCCAGAACTGGGAAAACTGACAATAAATGAATCGAGAGAGAGAGAGCGAGAGAGAGAGACTAGTTACTGTTTGATTTGTGTATTTTTACAACGTTGGCAACTAGAATACGACACTTTTATGGACAAATCGGACAATTATTGGTCTTTTTCTTGTGAAAACGTGACAATGTAATGTAGTGAGTATTCACCACAGATTGGTGGATCTTGGTTGGGTCTTTTAACCTTTTGTGTTCTCCGAGGGTTCTTCGTGCGATGGACGACTCGGTCATGGTGCTCGGACCCCAACATCCATACAAGTGTTAGAATAGGCTGCGAGTGTGTAGCATGACCTTTTAAAATTCCTTTATACTGAATAAAGCACGATGGAAATCTTCGTTTAGAACGTTGTGCAGCAACCGTCCATGCACGGATCTTATGACTTGTGTTTTCCGGGGTTCTCAGGGTTGGGGCGCCGGCTATGCCGAGATCGTCAAGGAGAACAAACTGTTCGAACAGTACTACCGTGAGCTGAAGATCGTTCCTGACGGAGAGTTTGAAGAGTTTATGGAGGCTATGAGGGAGCCGCTGCCGGCGACTATTCGGATCACCGGCTACAAGAGGTGAGCGTGGTCATGTCCATCAGCGATGCTGTAATGAAAATAACTTATAAACATTTAAAAACCATCACCAGGGAAAAAATTAAACTATAAAACAACAGTTTATACTTGTGTTAGAATGTAATTACCCATTTCAGTCGTTTCTGACTCTTTGGTCCCTCTGTGGGGCGCTACAGATCCCCAGAGTTACTCAGCAATGATATTTTTACAGAGTAGGTTGCCAGATCTTTCTCTAACCCTGTATCTCTACAGGGATCTTGTGTGTGACTACTGGACAATTTCCACATTTCCGATCAACCTAGTGCATGTTTTTGGACTGAGGGAGGAAACCGGAGTACCCAGGAAACCCACGCTGACACGTGGAGAACATGCAAACTTCCGCACAGAAAGTCCCCAGCCCGACCCGGGGATCGAACCCGGGACTTCTTGCTGTGAGGCGACAGTGCTGAACCACTCAGCCACCGTGCCACCAGTACATAAGTAGTACAGAAGAAAAAGAATGCATTTGTTGTTCATGACACAAACACTGATGTACAGTACAACATAATTCCTTTATTACATATCTTAACTTGTATGGATGTTCGCTTCAGAGCCCAAAGTCAGCCATCATATGAGGAGAAAGGTTTATAAGTCTCACTCAATAAATGAACTGTGGCTGTGTAGCAGAGCCTGGATTTGAACTCCAAATCTTTCAGTTGATAGCCCAGAGCTCTACCCACAAGGCTACATTATCCTTTAACACAATTGAACAATTATTAGTGTATGTAAACGCAGTGTTTACCTTTGTTGTGCTTTGTGTTAAGACTCTTAACTCCTCTACGATTTCTTGAAGTCTCGTCTGGTCCCGTCCACACAGGATGAGGCGTGCACCCGCTTCGTGGAAAACGCGTGCACATTCTAAAGATTGAAACAAATCGTTTCAATTCATGACTAACATAACTGGAAGCAAAACTTTCCAAGACCGCTAGGAATATTTCATTTTCCGTTTGAAACCAAATACACAACAAACAACAATTTGGCCTGTCAACTTGCCTGCAAAAACGCCCGACGACACAAACAAACAATTAACAGCATGTTTTAGACTCAACTGATGAGATGGCTGATGTTAATCCACTTGCTAGTCGTGCCTATCATGTAATGGAACTACGCTAAACCAACCAACAAGATCGTCCGAAACTTGTTTTGCATATAAATGAAATGAATGTCTACATTTTAAATGACTATCAGTGAACGATTTAAATAATGGAAAAGTCTTTATTGTGCTTTACGACCCTATTGCAGTACCTTTGCGGCCCACAGGTTAAAATTCACTGACTTAAATTATTCTTATGAAAAGATCATTCATCAAGTTTAATAATAATAGTAGAATTTTATTTATCAGCTACTTCCAAGGCAATTGAGAACAAATGACACAAGTGTGAGATTAACAGGAACAATAACGACAAACAACGTAGGTACATATGTAGCTAATAAACAATGTTTAACATGAAGCGATATTCACTTTAAACAGCAGAGGGCGGTGGTGCCATAAACATACACAAAACTTCCTCAGAAAAAAATGTTTAGATGAATAAAAGCTAATCACCGATACTTTATTTTTAATACTTTAATTTGGAACAAATCATTTGTCTTCAGTTTCATCATAAGAAAACACAGTATAGTGAATTGTATTGCATTGTGGGTAACAACTATATAATACATATAACTAATATTTAATATATAACACTGGCGTGATATATTAAGAATATAGGCTTATTCAGTCTTTAGGTTTCTTACCTTTGCCCAGGCCAGAACTGGCCCCGGTGATAACCACAACTTTATCCTGTACACTGTGCTGCCCTCTTGCTTTCTGGAGCATCCTTAACAACACAAGTAACCCAACTGCTCCTGCAGCCAGAGGCCCCAAACCAACACTCTTCACACACTCCATTTACCTACACAACAAGAAATGATCAAGCGTTATAAAGTGTGTTGTTCTCCTAATTGTTACGAGCAAACGTTTTTACAGCAACATCAGCAATTGGACGTTTTGTAAACGTTCAGAGAAAATTCGTTTATATCATTAGAATATGAAATCAAATCCCATCATGAAATTAAAATCGTAGTTAAAACAGATTTATTATATTTTATTATATGTTTGTTTTTGTAATGCTACCATTTGAATACATTGTATTGATGGCTGCCTGCTGGCATCAGCACGCCGCGTAACTACGACCTCTGCTGGCTGGTTAATAGTATCTGCACAAAAGTTGGGAAAATGATGCATTGATCAAGGTGTGTCTTTCTACACACATCGAGCATTTCTAATATACTTATATATTAGATTTATACAATTTAATATATTTACGATTTTGGAATGTGGCAGAAAACCATAGCAAGCGCAGGAAACTCACATGGAGAACATGCAAACACCACACAGAAAGGACCCGGATCACACCATCAGGTCCTGCTTATTGTGATCCTCGTGTATACTCAATGTAGTATTTGTTTAAGTCAGTATAAAAAATAAACAAGCAGCCGCTTTTAATCGTTTCTCGTTTAGTCGTGTATTCAGAACTGTAATTTTATTAGAATATATTTGTTTAATGGTATTAAAGTATGTAAGTCTTGTTGCATTGAAATAATTGTTTCTTACCTAACGCTAAAGTCCATGCGAACAAACACGGAAGCAAATAAGCCGATTCGACCAATAGGAATTGAGTATTACTAGTAAGGCGGAGTCACTGAACAGCACGCGAACCGCTACTCAATCTTTATGACGTAGGAATTTGATCTGGAAAGCCAAAAGTGTCAGATCAGCTGTAACGAATGAATTATAGAACAAGTCGTGCGTCGTTCTCACTATGACTATATATGGTGTTCCGGCTCTAACACGATTTTTCAATAAGAAAAAAATGACACAAAAATGATCAGTACACAAGTTAGCATCATACAATCAACAGTCATACAACTACTCATCTCTAATTCATCTCAATTGAACGTTTTTGGAATGTGGGAAGAAAACGAACACCTTCTGTGCCACACAGAGTATGATATAACCCAGTCTACCCAACACAGGTATCAAACCCAGGACAGTCTTTCCATGAATCAACCATACTACCCACCTAGCCACTGTACTACCCACATTGAAATGTACAAGTATAGTACTTTGGTGCTTACTTACACCTAGGGGCAACTTAAATAAGCTCACTTATCTATACTTGCAGATCAATAAAACCTATACATGATGGGTGTATGACCTGCGGCAGATATGGACCGCTGTGGTCTGGTGGTTAGAGAACTTGAGTCCAGAAGGTTGATGCTAGAATTCCAAGAGTCGACGGGTCATCTGTGCCTTTAAAAAGCAAGGTTGCTAACCACTAACTGCACCCCGGGCGCTATGGCTAGGGTTGCCGACTACACCGGGCGTGGGTTCACTGCTGCCTCTTAGTATTTTTAAATTGGCGTTTTACGGCACAGACTGGGTTAAATACAGAGGATTAATTCTGCGCTTACGGTGAAAAGGTATTCAAAATTCAAAAATCTAAAAATAAATCTTCATTCCGTTAGAGAACATAACCAAAGACTTCGAAGAACTGAACTAAACCCCAGATGAGCATCCTTTGTTGGCTGTGGGATGCACTGCAGTCAGCATGGCTCCAAATACCAGTGATGATCTAACATGAACGCATCAAGACTCAGCCCATGCAGCGACTGTCAATGCTGAACTTTCACTCTGATTTTCAGTTGGCGGTCGTAATTTTGTAGTACATAATTTTTTTTTCTACAATTTGTGCAATAGGACTATTAAAAATTAACTACATGCATTCCAAGATTGTTATTAAATGAGTAAGAATGAAAAACCTAAAAGCAGAAACATTTAATAGTCTTTTCACATCATCTGTTCACAACTTTATTCTTTATAGTAGAACTGAAATTTGCATAGAAGGCCACTTTAAAACCATAGGCCTAATAAAAATTTAAAAATTATGACTTAGTATTTCAAAACAACAAGACCTTATATAGCAGAAACACAAGCTTTACAACATATTTGTAGGAGGTCTATATTTACACGGTGGCATAAACCCCTCTTTTGTACAAATGAAGAGATCTTTAAAATGGCAGAGAAGCATAAAAAAAGTAAATAAAACACACAGTCAACATGTAAATTAATAAATAATCTGAATAATTTACAGTATGATATAAAAACAGTCAACACTGGAATCTGATATGGTCTATGTACATGAAAAAAAATATATATATATATAAACATTGCTTCTATCACAGACAGAAGGGGCCACAAAACGGGCATGGCAATCCAATCCAACCAATCCGATTTAAATTATTGGCTTTAAATTTATACATTATACTTAGTGTTGAATATCAAACATCAAACCAAGAAATATTTCATTATTTGCTTGCCACAAGGAATCTCAGGTTTGGATTAAGATTTGACCTTATTTGTTTCAAGTGTTCACAGACTTTCCAATAAGCTCCCAACAATCCCATCACAAACATGCTTTAGAACTCAAATCAAGCCATTAAAATTGGCCACAAGGCCGACGATTAAGACGGTCTACTCATGGATGGATATGTAGGGCTTTTTTAAAATCTATAAAGCAGTCCCACAAACCCCCTCTGTGATTCACACACAAACCGAACAAGCCAGACGTTAGTGTCAGCCAAGTGATATATAGGAGGCGTGGCAGGTCCTAGTTTTCTGTACATGAGGTTGCTGTGTAAACAAACTGCCTAAAAAAGTAGAGTAGCTGAGTCTAAAAATGAAAAGCAAATACCCACACACACAATCCTGCTCGCTTACTGCCTAGTTCCCACTACCAGACTGGGTCCCATTGATGGAGATCCATGAGCTAACTTCCTCAAAGTGTTTGTTTCCATACCCTGCAGTAAACTGGTAACATGTTCTGAAGTTTAGTGTATTCCACAGTGACTCTAAATAAGATTAAGCGATGGTAAAACTATATAATAGATTGATCATTCTTTTTCTGTCATGGAATAAAACAACAATGCTCATAAATCCATAGAAATGTCAAGCTGGTGTAAAATTTTAACTGGTGCCTTTTCCAGTGCAGTAAAAATGCTCATAAACACTGTCAAAATGTCAACACATGTTTTCTATGCCCACGTATCACTTTGCTCTCACTGCATATCATGTGTTCCCATTGGTTGTTCAACACACTACACACCGCCAGTCGGGCGACTTGATCCGGAGTACAGGTTTAAAAAAATTGTATGGGTCGGGGAATGCTAGACGACTTGAGTAGCTCAAGATTAGTTTTTATTGGCGAGCAAAAGCCAAATCAAGTGACTTGCTACGACATAATCAAGGCTAAAATCATGTAGTGTGAACTAGGTATAAGAATCATGGCAGAAATATTGCACTACCAAAAATCTCAATCCCTTGCACACACACACACACACACACACACACAGTTTTTAGTGGTAAAATCTGGACATTTTCCAAATGGCTGTTCCACACATGGTGTTTCGGTGCTACTTTCTTGTTTGCCATCGGTGAATCACAGGGGAGGAAGACTCTGCTCGGAGACGGACAGCTCATGTGCGAGGTCATTGAAGCGAGCGATGTAGTCGACGCTGTTCTCGATCATCATGCAGGCCAGCTGATTATCCACCTGTTAGCATCGTCAGAAATCAACAGACACTTGACATTTGTTTGACTTTTTTGAGACCACAATAATAATCGTGAAAATAACTCGAACCTCGACAACGTCGGGCAAGCCCCGCGTTTGAAAGGAATCGTGGGAGTTGCTATCCAGTAGACTGGGGCCAAGTAGTGCTGTCCCGCTTGAGGGTCCTACAGGGGCAGGCCTACGAGGTTTATCAGGTGACACCAGGCTTGCTGTAAAAACAGACAGGTGTGAAGGGAAAGTCGATTAATTAAATTTTTATATTTGTGTCGAATACGACACAAAAATATGTGATTAACGATAAAAGTTTTTAAAAAATATAAAACAGGACATTCATTTCATGTAGTTCTTTCTCTTAAATTATAATAATTACTTGTCTACATAATTAATATCCTTTAAATTCTGAATGACCTGCATTACTCAATGTTGAGCATAATTTAGCCATTTCTTTAACAGCAGCAGCACCCACTGCTGCTTAACATTAATTTAACATTAACACTCATTTGAATCATGCCTCAAGTGAATCGAGGTTGAAATTACAGTCCTAAATATTAACATAAATAATTAGTGTACTAGTACATGTGCTGTTTGCACGTGCTGACTTACAGAGCAGGCAACCGAGAGTGGAGTCACTAGATTCGCTGGGGTACCACTGAGGATCATGAGCAGGCGATGGCATCCAACTGTGGGCGGGACTGTCACTGGGAGAGGGGAGGAGCTTAGATCGGTCACTGCCATTGAGTCTGGGAGGAGAAAGACCCGGGCCATCACCTATAAGGAAGAACGATGAAAATAATTCTATTTTTATATTTATTTTATGACATTTCTAATATCATGCCAGCAACAAACAAAAAAGAAAGAGGAAAAATATGTTTGATGAATAGTCAAACCTCAACATGTGAAAATATTTGAAAACATTTGAGCTAGGCTTGTGGACAAAGGAGGAAAGAGTACTATAATATTTTATTCAAGTAAAAGTTACTAGTAAAAAGTAAATCATTTGAAATGAAAAACAGTAAGTGGCACTGTGTCCTTAAAAACATTAACATTTAAAGACGTGTCATTTAGGGATGGTGTAGCCTAGTGGGTAGAGCGTTGGGCTAAGAACACTAAGGTTGGGGTTCAAATCCAGGCTCTGCTACACACCCACGTTTGCGTCCTTGAGCAAGACCCTTAACCCTGTCTGCTCCAGGGATGCCGTACATTGGCTGACCCTGTAATAGTGCTCTGACCCCAACTTCCAGACAAGTTGGGATATGCGAAGAGAAACATTTCATTGTACTGTACATCTGTATATGTGTAATGACAAAATTTGAATTTGTTATCTAGTACTGACCATCACATAAAACTCTATACCCCAGTGCTTCCCAACTGGTGTTTTTAAAACCCACAGGATTTTTAGGGAGAATATATCGCAGTATTTCATTTAACAAATCATAAAAACATCTGACTTGCATAAATTTTAAATTACAAACCTCTGTTGTCTCTGTGTTGCCAGTTCGATTGCCAAAATAGATTAAAGCCGAAAACCACTGCAATATGGCAACTACACTGAACTGGTCTAAGAATCCTATTGGCTAGGTCTAAAATACCTCAACGTGTGGTGATATTTTGTGGGATTGATTATGAGGAGTTAATCGTTATGATTATGATTATTATAATAGCCGATTGCTCACATTGACAGCTACACGTACCATATTGTCCAGAACTGATGGCGAGCTCGATGATGGAGTCGCTAATATGAGTGTGAGGCTCCCCAGGAGGAAGGGATTCATCTGGGAGCCCGGGGAGAGAAATGTCCAATAAGGAAGCGACACTTGGAGGTGCCAATAGGGAGTCTTCCGCCTCTGGGGATGGAGAAGGAACACCATTCGACAGGGACTAATAACAAAAACAAGAAGGGGGCAAGATCAACATAATGCTAAATACAATACAATAAAAACATTTATTTGACATGCAGATAGATGACATGCAAATGTGTATTAATAATTTTGATATTTCTATTAGGGCTGACTCAATACCACTGTCTTATGTTTGATACACATACAGCGAACTGAGTATCTAACGATAAAAACAATCCATTAGAATCATTCCCCTTTTTCAAAACTTACCTTTATGAGGGAATAATTCATGTGTACAGATTTTATCAACAGTTGCACAGACTGTAAACTATAAAGTTAATTGTAGACAAACATATTTGCTCTGTGTACTTGGCCACACTTGTTGATTGCATTGTTAATTAAAATGAGTTCTGTCTCTTTAAGAGAACGACATTCTCTTGCAGTGAAAAAGAAGGATGTGTGAAGAATTTAAAAAAAAGAATGCAACCATTTCTCTTCGATATCCGATCCAGTGATTTGTTCTATTCACCTCAGGTTCCTGCTGGTCAGGATCAAGCACGGACTCAGACTCCAGCTTAGGTTCCGGTTCGGGCTCGGGTTCAGCAGGGGTTGCTGATGTAGTAGCCTCAGGTCTCAGGAGGTTGGGTTCTAGAGCAGAAGGTTCTATCTCCCGACGAGGACTGCTGGGTATAATACCAGCCGACTTTGCAGCTAGATCGATTGCACCTACAACACATCAACAAAGAATGTCGCTATGCTCTAGTGCTAAACAAACAAAGATGATCCAGGCTTGTTAAAGAGGTCTTACTTGACAGCTCACTAGACGAATTGGGGTTCGTTGTAGTCGACGAGGCTTTAATGGGAAGGCCTCGGGATGATGGGGGTCGGCTTTGGATAGGTCGGAAAGAACCAGTGCCTACAAATAAAAAACAGAGAAAATTTATTTCATTTACACCATGGAATACCGAGTTTGCATACAAGGCTCGCATCGTTAATGAATCAGAGTCGAATAATGATTATTAATAAAGAGAAAGATGATAATTAAAGTTGGGTATATTACCAGTAGCTGAAGAATTGGAGAAAATGGAGAAGGAACACACATGTTGAGAGGAATCTCCTGTTGTTCTGGGTAACAAAGTTCTCTGTAAGAGAAGCGATTTCAATTTTAATTTACACAGAAGTAACTGACAACCCCATGCCAAAGCAACAGAACCTTTGTAATATTTTTCAATACGTAAATAGTCATTTCTGACCATCTTACTTGTATGACTAGTGGCTTCCTGAGAGGACGACCTCTTCCGATTTTTCTTGGCCTGGGAAGGAAAATATCCGGCTGCGAACAGAAACGTCAAAGGTGAAACCCTGGCACTTTAAACTCTGTGTTCAGCCCATCGTGCACCTCAAAAATGCTCTAACTATGCATTGGAACACAAAAAGTAGTGACGCAACCTACCATCATCAGTGAGCACTACAGCCATTAAAACAATGAAGTGCACACACTTGTAGTTGTACCTTTGATTTACTTCGAATAAGTCGATTACACTGTCGCTGGTTTATTATTCCACGTGGCTGATAACGTTTTGACTGAAATGTGAAGTTTACACTTACACTGATGGAGTCCAGCTGCTGGCGTAACGCCAACTCGGCCTCCTTGTTGGGAGAGAACATCCTTAGGTGGCGGGAGCTGTTAGGGGGTAAGGTCGTTGGAACGGCGAACACGCCACCGTCGCAGTCACTGCTGGTCACCAACAGAGAACGAGGTAGATTGCGCCCACCTGTGAACAAACACAGAGCACCGAGACGATTCTTTAGCTCGAGTTCTACACACTTTGGAAATGTTCATGACAAGTCCAGTGGTTTTTGGTTACACAAGATTCATCTGTTCCGGGCTATAACGTCAAATAGATAAATTTGATCTCCTATTCACCAGAGTTTCATGCTTTTGGACTGTGGGTGAGAACTGGAGTTCATGGAGGTAACCCATAGAGACACAGGGAAAGCTTGCAGACATACAGAATGGACCTGTACCGATCCACCTGGAAAAGGAACCTGGGAACTTCTTGCTATCGACAGTGCTATCCTCCGGCCAACTGTGCCACCCATAATAAACAATTACACATATTAAATCAAATGTTTTCTCATTGGTTTGTGTTTGAACAAAATTAGTTGTTTAATTCTAAAACAAGAAGACAAATTTGTTCTAATCTAGAATTTGTTCTAATCTCTCTATTCGTTTATCGTCTGTTTTCCCAGTTCCTGGGGTAGGACGTTAATGTTTGGAGCAGAGTTTTCCATCCGGATGCCCTTCCTGACGACAACCACCAGTAAGTGGTGGGAACTTGTAAGACTGCAAGAGAATTATACATTCACTTTGGTCTAATATGAACTCAAATAATAAAACTGAATACATATCTACAACATTTCCACAACCATATATAATTAGGATTTAGAGGGATTTAGGCGAGACCAGGCAACTTTTATCGGCTTTCTATGCCGATCCGTTCAACCGCGTGACTAAAAATTCAACAAAACACACAAACATGTTATGTCCACGTACCTGTGCTAACCGCATTAGCCATGATTTTGGAGCGTACTGCGTGCTGCTGTCGGCTACAGCTGGGACTGCGCACTCCTCCGGTCTGAGTTTTGCCCGGTGGGGTCAGCGACTGCTCTTCCTGACCCGGCTTCAGCGGAGACGTCCCTACTGAACACACATCGGAAACCTGGACAGATGTGAACAAATTCCCGCATTTATTTTTATGCTCGATAACACACATGTTAATCTTATTTAAACGTACAGCAACTAGCGCAGCTCGGTTACTTCTGACCATTGTGTCTACGGACAAGTCAAATGGGGTTTCAGACTGGACAATGTACTTTTAAAAGTTGTTTGGTGAATTGATTATGTTCATGGCTTTCATGGAGGATTGTCCATCACAATTGGGATCAAAAACAGAAGAAGCAAAAGCAAGCCTGACCATCGTTGTATATATTTATTTTATATTCGGTTTCCAAACACTCTACAACAACGACTTACAGGTTTGGGGTTGACCTCTGAGGTGACCAGTCTGAGGAGGCAGCGAAGCACACCGCAACTGTTACTAGAAGCAAGAGGGCGGGACTTGGGCTGCCACTCGTACTCCAACTGCAGCTTTCCAGGTTTTCCCATCATGAGGTAAAGTTCTGCCAGCGTGACGTTCTCCGAGCCCTGGACACACCAACCCTCTTCACGGATCTGCTGTGGGGAACGACCAGTCGCGATGGGATCGTCGAGGCAACCGGTCATATCGGTGGGAGGTGAACAGCCATCTGCAGAGGCCCCGGGAAGTTCTTGGCTTTGATCGACCTGAATGGGTTCTCCGTGACTCCCGGCCTCTTTAATCTCACCACTAGTGCATGTTTGAGACGAGGTTGGGCCAGATGTTTCGGCTGTTTCGTTCCCGCTACCGTCTTGTCCTAAGCATGGCGGCGAATTTATCGAAGTGAGTGTGACCAAAAGAGTGCTGCTCTGGGCTGGGTTTAAAGTGCTCTCTAGCCCAGAAGGATAGCTGCAGTTGTCTGAGCTTTCAGAAACCTGTCCGTCGGCTCGTTTTACGTCCCCACCCATCGAGACACCCTTGCCCGGTTTTCCAGCTCCACGGACAGGCTGGATTCCCAGGATCTGTGCTGCAGGAAGGTCTCTCACGCCCGGCCGTGGACGTCCGCTCTCTTGCCAGTGGACAGTACAGGAGGCCTTTGAATGTACAACACGTGCCACACCGGGCAGCGTGATGACCGTACTGTTCTCTGTTGGATACAGAACTAGGTCTTCAGAGTCATCCGGTAAGACTACGCCCCCTAGAGCTTCTCGCTCTGCCAGACTCTTAAGCTACACAACAGTGTTAAGGGATGAAAATCATAAACATGATATACACATAGAGCATAAACATGCAAAACTTTGGTTGTTTTAATATAAAAGGAAAGGCTTTAATTATTAAATCTAACATGAATCTAGTATTTCTAGTAATCTAGTACTTCCTTTAAAATAAAAGGCCATTTATTGCTTAGATATCTTAACGATAAATCACAAATACTTAATTTTACACTTAAGAAAGCACTTTAAAATAAAAAAAATTGTTTAACAATTTATTAGCAGTGTTGTTTCATACTATTCTAATTCTCAATCAAGTTTTTAGAACATAAACATAAAACATTAAAAACTTATTTCAATCCAATTACAAAATTGTAAAACTAGAGAAACTGAAATATGCTGGTGAAACTGGTCTAATTTCCCCCAGACCTATTAATATATAGAACACAAAAACACTGATTCAAATATATTACAACAAATTGGATGATGACATGTATCACTGTTTACAGTACATAATGTTATCACAAGAGTTTGAGGACCTGATTGTCTAGAGCTGCCGTCTAAATGTCCATGACCCACCAATCACCAGTCAGCACGTTTCCATGAAAACTATCAACAACGTAGCACTACCCTGCACTTAATGTCTATAGTACATGGAGTACTAGCTTAATATTTGAAATCAATGCAATAACGGAATGGCATTAATGGCATCATCCAAGGTGACTTACATTAACAGTCGGAGCAACTTAGGGTTAAGGGCTTTGCTCAAAAGCCTCCTGGTAGTAGAAATGCTGATGCAAAAAAGGATACGATACGCTGGTCCTGAGCGGTCCATTTTTGTTTTAGGAATTCGATAAGGCTGGACACCTTCCTGTGCAACTCGACGACCATCCTAAAAACATTCTAGACTTTAATATACAACAGGGCAAAATAAATCCACTACAAGACATTATATTATTACAGCGGAAGTAAAACTTTCTATACATTAAAACTAGTCCGATTATCACCCATCGCATCGGCGATCATGTTTATTGTTTTTACGAGGGAGTGTAGTCGTTCCACTATGAATTCCGTGGTTGCCATATTGAATAAGAACATTCAGTGCTGCATATTGCATCAAATTTTTGAAACGGTTTATTAGTCGGGTAATAAGGCGTCTAAGAATTCGAACAGCTGACCACTCGGGAGCCCCCAGAATGAGACAAAATGCTATCTAGATAGTCATCGTGCTGCATTACTGAACACAGCCGATGTTTGAACAAATCAAGCGTATGGAGCGGTGTGAGGTAGAGGAGACTTACCTGAGACGAGGATTATGAGCCAGACATTGAACCCGAGTCCAAGAGTGGTTACTGCGTGGCTGCAGCTCCACAGCAACCTTCAGTGGCAACCGAACTGGCTTCTGATCCTCCTCATCACTTACTCCTAAAAACAGTTCATTAAATTGGGCTTTTATAAGAGGTTTACAATGGCTCAACAAAATTAAATTTTAATTGAATTTACCTATAGTACTGAAGGCAATGGTGTTTTGGGGTATTGTTTAGTTTTAGAGATGTTTACTACCTGAAGAAGTTTTGATAGTGAGATAAATGACCCATTGTGTCACACGTATATTCTCCAGTGTGATATTGAAGCTTCCTCAGTTTAATACGTGGCTATTTGTGAGCTTGGCGAACAAGTGTATGAAGTGCTTCAGTTTAAGAACACAGCCCATATGATTTTTTTTTGAGTTTACACACACCTGTGAGTTTGTATATAAAAACTTAATAAAATAAAATAATACAAACTTCTATTAGCCAAAAGAAATTGTGATCGATTAAAAAAAATCTGAAATGAAAGTAGAATTTGGTAAGTGATACCAGGCCCCGTGATACATTTGCACTCCATGACCAAAGGAACATGCTTCTCAAAGACTCATCCTCACTCCATCTCTCATACACATAACCCAGATTCTCTAACACAGCTTATACACACCATCTGGGTCACACAGCTTCTTTAGTGCACGGCACATCGGTGCTTTAATCCTCAAGTTCCTGCCTTTAGAGCGAACTGTAGTAGCTCTGTAACCACACACACACACACACACACACACACACAGTTACATAGACAGCAAAATACAACTAGACTATCCATTCTATATGTAAAAAAAGACTTCATATACAAACACATACCCTTGAAGAATCAGCTCGTTTAATTTGGCAACATTCTTATCGTCCATCACTAAGAGAAATGAAAACGGGATCGTTAACCCAGTCTATTGATTTGCAGGCATTAAAAAGAAGGTCCTACTGATAAAGTGGCGACTCACATCCTCCAACCTTCTTTCGGAGCTCGGCGTAACATATGAGGCCGTAAAGCTCCTGCGACGATTTCTTCAGTGCTCGGGAATCTATTCATTACAGAACACAAGACATTTCACAATTCGACACAGAACCTGGATGCCCAGAGAGGGATCTACGATGCAACTATGACTGATTTATGCTGAGGATCGGGGTGCATCTCTTTGTACATGTCTCACCTTGTGTGAGTCAAACCGGTCAACCGGTCATTCAGAGAAACTTCCAACAGTCTGTACTGAGTAACTATGCCAAGTCTGTTACGAACCCTACGCGCTTTTCTATCTGTCTATTCGTTTATCGTCCGTTTTCCCAGGTCCTGGGGTAGGATGTTAATGTTTGGAGCAGAGTTTTCCGTCCGGAGGCCACCCCTACGCTCTTTTATAGTGAAATAATAATTATATAATTAATAAGCTGATTAATTACTTTAGGATATTTAAATAATATCTATTAAATTGCAAATATTCCATCACGGGCAAATGTAATTATTATTGATTATTTCAGCTTGGTGTCTGTAACAGACTTGTAATGCTGTGGCATTTAGCAGAAAGAGCTCTTCAACAAGTGAACAGTTCTTTAGATTGTAATTCCTGCTAATTTATTAAATCCAGAACACATGTGTCAAGTTGAATGAATTTCATCCAAAAAAACATTTGTACAGAATAGTTTTTAGCTTTTGCCTTTTTGGAGACATTTTGGATGATATGCGCGGCTGTTTTCCAGTCCTCATTATATGGTGGACATTTGCCATTCATGGGCGTGGAGTATGGTAATTATATGCTAATTGTGAATTAGCATGCAGGTGCGCCCAACTTGGAAGCCAGTGCTATTCATTAACATGCTGCATGTTCACAGAATGAACATGCAGTTTAAAAAGTGTTCCTGAATCAGATGGTCTATTTTACTCGGAATTACTCAGTTGGATTGTGTCCACCGTTATGAAGGTTTGATGAATAAGGTTTGTTTTAATTAAGCATTGTGAACATGCAATACGGCAGTGATTGTGTGCGTGTGGCTCACCGTTATTAAAATCAATGTGCTTGGAGATCTTGTGCCAGGTCCTGTAGTAGAAGTGTCGAACCTGCTCCTTGTTCTTTACCATGCTGGCAGGTTTGCCTTTCTTCTTATACTTAAGCGCAATGTTGTTCTGTATGGCCTCGAAGTCTTTCCCGTGCTGTGAGAGCGATAGAGAAAAGCATCAATTACTTGACTGATGAATGGTATAGGTGCAAAAACTATTAAAAGCCAATTATCACAACTTTTGCAATGTGTGGGGTTCTAAAAGCATACAAGATGAAGAAAAGATAGTTTATGATGAATTAGTGTCTTTAAATAATCATTAAATTGACACAGTATGAAGCAAGAAGGGACTGATGTTGAAGCTTTATGTTGGGTGATCCAAGTCTTTTCTGTGTGGAGTTTATATGCTTTATTTATGTCTGGGCAAGTTTCCGCCAGGTACTCCGGTTTCCTCATACAGTCCAAAAGCATGCAAGTGAAGAAAATTGCAGGTGTATTGTGGTAAGCGCTTAGTCTGTGCAACATTTATTTTATTTTGTTTACATTAATAATAACTGAATATTTTAGTATTGCTGATAAACATCTAGCCATGACTAGATGTTTATCTGGATATATAGTAGGATAATCTGTAATCTCATTAATTCTACATTACCTCATACAGTCCTTCAAAAAAAGAGTTTTTATCCTCTGTGCTCCAGGACTCCCACTGTCTCCGTGCTCGCTTTTGGTTCCCTCCCTCGTCCTTCTCGGCAGGTCCCTGGCTTCTAGGGGTTGAGCGGGAGCTGCCTCCAGGTGTTGAACTTCCTCCTGTAGTGACAGGACCCGATGAAGACACAGCCGACACCACATCTCCTCCTGGGGCACAAAAAAGAAGATTAAAAACCAACAAAATACTGCTTTACAGTACACAAATTTTATTTGTCATTACACATATACAGATGTGCAGTACAACGAAATGTTTCTCTTCGCATATCCCGACTTGTCTGGAAGTTGGGGGTCAGAACGCTATTACAGGGTCAGCCAACACACAGCGCCCCTGAAGCAGACAGGGTTAAGGGTCTTGCTCAAGGACCCAACAGTGGCCGTGTAGTAGAGCCTGGACTTGAACCCCCAACGTTTGGGTTCACAGTCCAACACTTTCCACTAGACTACACTGTTCCTAAACACAGCAATCCAAACCACTTAGTCAGACAATCGAAGTGGAATCAGATTTTACCAGAGTGTGCTCCAAATCGAAGTTGTCTATCGAATATATTATAATATCTCGATTCCTTAAAATTCCATCTAGAGAACATCCAGACAACAGCACAAACATGGAATTCCATACAGCTATAGGCTGCACTAGTTCTCATTTGTGAAATGTGCCACAAACGAGAGCATGTTCATTTTGAATTATAAGGAGCGTTATTTTATACTGCATACGAACGACCGTGGATGTTGGCAGATTGTCCACACGCCTTAGGAAATGTGAGTGAGGAGTCATTCGGAGGTGTTCCAGACCTGCTGCTCGCTAATCGAATCCAAAAACAACATGCTTGGGAAAAACAAAAGCCAAAAACACCACGCCTGCTAAATGTAGGCTAGACCAGGAAAAAATCTATCTATCTTTTCGCTGTTATTCAGTGAAAATCCGGACACAAACTTGTTTAACTGGAATTGTATTGCGGCCTGGAGCACGAAGCCTGAACAACAATCAATCAATCAAAATGAAGATTTTTTACACGTAGGCACTTTATTCCAGAACTAGGACTGAACAGCACACTTTTTTTCTTGGTAGGCTTGCTTTGTGGGGTCATTCTGGGTCATCATTTAACTCGGCTGCATATAAGTTTGTGCAAATGACCAAGATTTTGCAAACCAAATAGCGACGACAATGGGGAAACCTTGTGGCTTGTCTAGATTAGCCATAAAACAGGGAGTTAAAAAAAAGCCTTATTTATATAATTATTTAGTAATTTAGTATTACAGAATGTGCTGTGTAGCAGCACTTTAAAATACTATTTTTTTTAAACACATAAGAAAAAAAAACAGTTCCTAGAATGTGGTATACTGGTGCGTGATTTGTGTGTGATGTGTAATACATTCATGCCATTATTGGTCCATTTTTCTGTCCTCTTCCCTTAGAAACTGTGTAACGCAATCTAGGGCTGACTGCAATTAATCGATTATTCGTTGGTCGACTGAAAAAATTACTACTCGGACAAATTCCATTGGTCGTCTAGTCGCAGAAAAAAAAAGCTGCGTTTCGTCAAAGAACTTCTGGGACTTTTAATTTGAACAGCGTCACAAAGAAAGATGTGACACTCCATACCAGTAAGTGGCGGTAATGCACACCCTCAGATTATTGCCAACCGCCATTAAACACCACAAGAAG
>JAOTRQ010101695.1:0-10162 GCA_028565875.1 Hoplisoma paleatum | reverse complement strand
TTTGTAAGTTTGAACAAGTCGTGCGTGTGTCAGTGATCACAACTGAAATACGGCAGGTGGAAGTGAACAACACACACACACACACACTGGGCATTTAATCTGAAAGTGACCGATAAGTGAAGTTACTCCCGATTATACAATGACTGATGTTCTCATGGAGCGGGATCTCCAGGGTTGGGGAAAGACCTGGCAACCTACCCTGTAAAATGTAATTGCCTGAGATACTCTGGGGA
Organism: Hoplisoma paleatum; assembly: GCA_028565875.1. Taxonomy (NCBI): domain Eukaryota; kingdom Metazoa; phylum Chordata; class Actinopteri; order Siluriformes; family Callichthyidae; genus Hoplisoma; species Hoplisoma paleatum. The sequence continues at coordinate 9,929 of JAOTRQ010101695.1, read as the reverse complement.
TCGGTATCGGTCCACAGAGTAACCCAGGGTCGAAGTCGACTGAAGGGTAAAATAGAGAGAGAGAGAGATACCATTTCCATGTTTGCTCTTGTACATTTACCAAGAATACAAACCCTCATTCAGTGAGAAATGAACGATTCTAAATCATTCTTATAAATTGTTTAATTTAAAATACAGGGCATGAGTTGCTTTCGAATTTATTTTTGGAATGCCATTTGTTTATTTAGTCATGTGTTAGAGTATCGGTAGAACTAATGAGGGCGTTTATACACACAATGCAAGCATTGATTGCATTCTTTGCTATTCTATTGCAATAGTTACTAACATCACTCAACTATACTATATGTTCTAATCTCTTTTTATATGATGCATAGTCATTCATTTTAAATACAAAAAGTTGTTAAAACTAACAATATAAGTATCAGACATTGCCTGAAGAACAACAGAGTAAATGATAACACTGTTACTATTATAACTTGGACAACTTGTCAGTTACGTACTTTGCATTATTCTTGATAGTTTACAAGAAAACCCTGATAAGACTCGACTCTTTGAACCGAGTCTTTTTCTAGCCCTGCGATTCTGACTCGGAGTCGAGTTTCTGGATTCGAGCACCCCTCCGTGATTAGCATGTTAGCGGTTAGCCTAGCTTGAGTGGTAAAAAAGTAGGGAAATAACGACAAACCTTGTCAGTCGCTTTCTTTTTATTTTTCTTCTTCGGTTCTTCGGTTTTCGTGGTTTTGATCGGCGGGGTCTTGGCAGAGTCGGTTACATCGACATTAATCTGAACGTTCTTCTCACTATTAGCTACTGGACGTTTTCTTCTGCGAGCTCCGCCACAGGCCGCGAGCCACAGCGGCACCGCCGCTATAACCAGCACGAACAGAGCCGTACACACAATCAGCCAGCTGGGATAGAGCTCCGGTTTAATACCCAAATCAATCCCGTACTCATGATGAAGGAAGCTTAGTGCAGAGGACACAAGCTGCCGGAGACGAGAAGCGATCAGGTCGGTTTGTTCCGACAGAGCGTCTCCCCAGCTTGATGCCATCTTACCTCACTCCGCACTTGCTCCACCGCACGCGCACGCACGCGCGCACGCGCACACACTCACACTATTACTACACACTATTACACACTATAGTTCCTGTGCCCAGGCTTCGATTACACAATTATAGTCACAAACACACATCGACCAAACCATATTTGTGGTATTTTGTATCGTTTCATCCTCGCTAACAGAAAACGTTCCCACAACTGTCACTAATGTTATAAAAAGTGCTCCTAATGTTATGAGCAAACATCACTAAAACGTTAATAGAACGTTCTATAGACGTTCTGTGACCTTGATAAACTTCGAACAATGTTATTCTTAAATGTAACATTATATAAACGTTCTTATAACTTTTGTAAAGTATTTATTTCAATGTATTATTAAAGTGCATTATTGCATTGTTATTATTTCTCACTTGTTTAAATATATTATTCACATTGGAGGCACATTCTAATAAAACAGATTTAAACACAAACATATCGGAACATTACCAGAAAATTAATTTCAATGTTCTTAGTATATTTCACTATGGTGGCCCTAAAAATTTAAAAGAATTAAATTAAATGGCATTTGGCTAATGTTCTTTAAACATTCATCTTTAAGTGAAATATTTGGACAGAACTGGACATAATAACATTTTAGAAACATTATTTTGTTCGGTTTTCTTATTGCCTACCCCCCACCCCCCCTCCCAATTATGAAAATGTTAAAAAAAAATAAACCTAAATTTTAGGAATTTAAGATTTGGGGAATGTTTAAACATTTAAAACCATTTCTTTAGAATGGTTTTGTTTGTTTGTTTGTTTTTGTTTTGGGGGGGGGGTATTAGAACATAGAACCATGATCTTCTGCAGTTTGTAAAAACCCTTTACTTTAAAAATTAACATATGATATAGATAAACCGTTCATAATAATGTTAATGTTATTACACGATTATCTCAGGAAAGTTTTTTTTTTTAAACGGCAGTATTCTTTTGTTACTTTCTTTCAGAAAGCTAAACTAGTTTTAAAGTTTGTATTTTAGCAAGGGGACCACAACTTCTCCCACCACCATTATGAGTCAGTCAATGGAGCTGGTTGAAACCAATAAATATTTGGGTGTCCTGTCTGGACTGGAAGGCTAAGACAGAAGCTGTTTACTGGGATGGAATGAGCAGACTTTACTTTCTTAAATGTGTGCAGCAAAATGCTGATGTTCTTTTACCAGTCTGTTGTTGCCAGCACTATCGTCTCTTCTTTGCTGCTGTCTGCTGGAAAAATAACAACAAAAAAGACATAACACATTCCACCATCTACATGATCTGCTAATCAGACAGAAGAACACATGTAGTAACCAACTCATCCAGCTCTGCTGTAACTAGGAATGGTTCAACATGCTCAATTAGTCCGGATAATTTTTTTGTTTCTATTTTAGAAATTTTGTGAGTTTTATTTTTGCCATGCTGGAGAGCTGTTGACTGGCCTGTTCACTTTTTTATTGTCCGAATAAGTTCCTCACATGATTACTAGCGTCTTATTACAAAAATAATACACTAAATATTTGAGAACAGCCTCCAAAATGTGTTTAAATGCAGAGAACATACCAAACTACATGCACAAATGATCTGCACCACTCCACATTCTTGCAGTAAGACATTACCCATAAAGCCTTATAATTAATAAAACATAAACACACACAGACACACACACAGAGGAATTACAGAAAATACTAATGCATTTATTTATCCTTCTGTTCAATTCTGGAGAAAAACTAGGTAAGTAGTCCAATAAATATTACACAGCAAATTTCATAAAACAAATAAATAACACTGCTTAACTGTATAACGGAGTCAACAACACATGTTTCATTAACCAATTCTAAACACTTTCCCACAATAACGAGTGAGGCATAAAAAAGAGGTATAAAAATGCAAGTGGACACCACACCGTTTAACAAACGATGTACAAACGGTGTCCCAGTGTACAAGCAAACCTGGTAAAACACTTGGTTTGATAAGCAGGATTTAAATAAACTTATGTTGCCTATAGACAATGACCTTGACTTGCAAACATGCATTAAGAGTGCTCTTGACAATATTAGGCACAAAGTGGGTATTAATCAATAAAAATGCTAAATTATATTCCAAACAGGAAATAACAACTATTTATAACTATTAATACAAAACAAATTATGCCACACATACAGTAGCTTTCAATTCAGTGGTAATTTGTATTCTGTCAATATTCAAATATCAGTTTGGATAACCAGTAAAAATGCTGCCATAGGTAAAAAAAATAAATAAAACAAATGCAATAAAATGTAACAGACTAGTATGTAACCTAGCATTTTTTCATTTGCGAAATTCAGAAATCTGCATCAAGGGTGAATTCACAGTCGACTGTATTTGACATCACTCCAAATCGTTGATACTCAGCCACACGCTTCTCAAAGAAGTTAGTTTTTCCTTCTAGTGAGATGGATTCCATAAAATCAAATGGGTTCTCTGATTCAAATACCTATTGAAAAAGAAAATATCAAACATTTTAAAAGTTTAAGCCTTTAACCCTTTTAGAAGATAATATAAGTCATACGACTAAACTATGACTCTATAGTCCCATTACACACATGAATTGGTAATGGGGGGGTTAAGTATTTTTTGTAAAAGATTAACAGGTGTACTTAGAGGTGACTAAGCTAAAGTCACCTAAATGTGCTTTGTTCTACAAAATGTTTGATATAGCAAACATATATACTGAGCGATATACAAAACAAAGTAAATGAAAAGTGACTAACTTTAGGCAATCCTAAATCCATTAATAATCGGTCAGCAACAAACTCGATGTACTGTTTCATTAAAGAGCAATTAATCCCAATCAAGTTGACTGGTAAAGCTTCTGTAAGAAACTCCTAAAAAACAAATAATAATGTTAGGTTTATCTCTGGCATTAAATAGATGTTCATACAGGCTGTACAGCTCTATATACCTGCTCAATTCCAACAGCTTTAGTAATAATATCCTTCACTCTGTCCGCTGGTGGCTTCTTTACAAGGTAGCTGTATAAAAGGCAGGCAAAATTACAGTGCAATCCCTGCAAAGTTGTAAAATGGCAGTTAGAAAAATCAATTACAAGGAACATGCTATTTTAATAAAAATCATAGCCATAAATCAAACACTTCAAATAATATCTCATGTTATCTCAACCCACTTGTTTACCTCGTCTCTACTGATGAGTTCATTTGAGTAGGTCAAGCCAGGCATTAAGCCTCTTTTCTTCAACCAGTAGATAGCAGCAAATGACCCTGAAAAAAAGATTCCTTCAACTGCAGCAAAGGCAACCAACCTCTCCCCTGTGAAAATAGAAATGTAAATTTTAAATTATAAATCTATTTAGCTTTTAACGCCATGTTTTACACTTTAGGTAACATTCATGACAGGAAACGATCATTTATCGCACAAGTCACATAAAACACATCTATGGACGATTTTGTTTTTTCAATTTGCCTCACCTGCATGTTTGTCGACTGTGGGAGGAAACCGGAGCGCCCCGAGTAAACCGACGCAAACACAGAAAGCCCAAAACTACACACAAAGCAACCCAGGACGTTCTCATTCCTAGTCCCTTGGTGAAACAAGCTGCCAAGTGGCCAAATACTCCTGAAACTGATCACTTTATTTATTCAAATTTGTACTTCTGCTTCAAATTGACGTCACCAGGTCCCCAGAAATGGCGCCAAGTAGTGATACAGACCACAAGGTGGAGCACTACAGCCATCAACACAATAAAGCGTGCATACTTGTAGTTAGTATTCACTTTCTGCATATGGTGTGCATTGATTGTTTACAATGTTTTGTTTATGATCCAACATTTATTAAAAATCATTGTTCAATATCGATCTCTCTTGCTCGTAATAAAAACCGGAGAGTAAACACAAATGCGACAGAACCCTGTAGAGTTGTGGCAGTAAATTACTATGCCCTTGATGCTGAACTATAAAAGGAAAAATTAGTTGAGGTGACAACATTGTCTTGCCCATATTCTCCCAAACACCTTTACCAAACACCTTGTGGTACTGAAATTATTTCTAGAATTTTAGCTTTTCTGTTTACTTCATACTTGCCTTGCACACTGATGCCCTTATTAGTTAAATGTATGTACTTATTTTGTATTGTATAAATAGCTTCACATTTCTAATGTACCTAATAATTTTTTTGGATAACACATTGACTAAATGAAATGTACTGTAAAATTGTAATAATAATTAGGGAATAAAGAATAAAAACTTACCAAAAGTAGAATTTGAATCTGAAATCCACTGTAGAGCCCAATCTGCTTTTCGCCTCACACAGGGCAGGGTCTCAATGGCATTAAATAAAAATTCTCTTCAAAAAGATAAACGCATGCACACGCACACGCGCACGCACGCACACGCGCACACACACACACACACACACACACACAAATGTATGCTTTGCACAACCATGTAAAATACAATACATTAGTTAAATATTAAAACAAAAATAAAATGAATATGTTTTAGTTGATTATAAAACACATTTGTTTAACATTTGTTATTAAGTCATATAACATAGCACATAACAACAAAGAAAAGCGTAATTTCTCATCAGACATCAAAAGGTTTCATCAGAATACAGTGCACACAAATAGAAATACTATGGACAGGATGCTGAGCCATCTAAGAGCTTTAACTCAATACATCAACCTACATTCATAACACACAGCACTTTTAAAAGAATAATGCAAAACACAGAAAAATACTAGTGGTCAGAGCTTTGGACTGACACAGTTGGCTCCATTCCTGGCCAGGATAAATTTGTGTTAATATATGAAAGTACAAATATGCAATATACTGACTTTTTTTTTTTTTTTTACATCAATCCCCTTTCTAGATACACTTACATATAACTTCCGTGGTAATGGCAGACACTCATTACCACTCCACCAACCCTCCCTATTTCCAATAAACATACACAAGCAAGTGCTCTTAGTTTGTTGCTTTGATCTATATCAAAATAAAAGCTTTGATATTGTGCGTGTAAAGTGAATGTAATACTCAATTCCATACTCAATTTTCCTAAAACTTACAAAAAACAGGTAACCTCAATGGGACCTCAACTGAAAAGGCTGCACCTGTTACCTTCACCCACTACACATTTAACTGAAGGTTGTACTCAAGAGACATGGGAACACCAGATCCCACTGGTGATCTCTCACCTTTCCTTTAGATCCCTGATGTATGTATTAATGAGCATGCTGTACATCTCAGAATGCACACACTCAATCAGAATTTGAAAACCATAGAAAGCTCGAGCCTCTGGAACCTGCACCTCCTGACTAAACCTCTGCACCTGCAACCACAATAAAGACGCTCAAAAAAGATGCTCAAAGTTATACTGTTACTTACTTACTCTTACTTTTAAAAGATGTGGAAAGTTGGGGCACATCTATTAATAACAACATGGAAGTTAAATCTTTGCTTTTGAGTTAAAAAACAGTCATGTATGGTGGTATACATCAATAAAACTGAAATGTAATTTGATATAAAACAATAAGCGATATTAAATATCCTAACTTTCTTTTGGTTGCTTAATTTCGGGTTTACACATGGGCTAAAGATTAACAGTTTAACTATTCAGTAGACATTACATTTTATGTTTAACCACTGTACTTCATTTGTCAGAAGGGATTTAATCTGCACCATAATAAATCGAAAATGCAGCATTAAATGACTTGTGCAAGTGCACATCGTGATGACAATGCTTAAACAATATATTGTGCTTTTTTATTGAATGTTTGAGCTTGCATTTTTGAATGATTCATTTACTGTGTTCAGTGATGATGGTTTTCCGAAGCATTAATCAAAGTGGGATAACATTTGCTAATGCCATGCTCAAGAGTCACACACATTTAACAGTGACATTAGTATGAGCATTACAAAAAGCCCTTCTGATATTCTGAAATGGTACACATTATTAAAAACAGTAGCTACCATAACACGTGATTATTTGCAATCCTACATTCTATTTCAAGTGATCTATAAACTAGTAGAATTATCCTTATTGCTTCCCTAAACTGTTACTATGTTTATAATAAAGTACAATGTGTTTAAGGTAGTTAATCAAATATTATATCTTGCTACCTAGTGTCCAAAAAAATAGAATTTGTATGATTATGATGAACTTACCAGGTTCTCATTAACAATGCCATCACTTGCTGCAAAAAAAGCCAGCACATGTGATATAAAATGTTTCTCCTCTGTCTTCAATCCTTCCCAGTGGGCCAAATCTTTGGATAAATCCACCTGAATAAAACCAACAAAGACGGACTTCGTAAAGCAAACAGTAATTTTAAAAGTGTGTATATTAAATGTAATGGCTGTGATGCTAAGAGATGCAATCAATGAAAGTAACTAAATCACACATAATCTAAAGCAAATACTACAGTAATATAATTTAAGAGGTGATTATTTTAATCATATATTATAAAATCATAAAAATACTTAATTTTCTAAATGTCCTAATTCTCATTCAAAAGTTTTATGTCAAATATCACCTGATGAATATGAAATATGAATATTTCGATTCTATTAAGTTATACAAGACACAAGACTAGTACACAATGTTGTCACAATGGCACAAGAATCACTCAATGGCTTAAAGAGTACAAAAATAATCTCAAAATCATATGCTATGCCTAGTGGCATGAATTAAATTATTATTAAAGTTCTTCCTCTAAATTCTGGGTGTGTAATCTAGCCCTCCGGCAAAAAAGAGTGTTCTAACAGTACAGTTAGTGTTAACATGAATTTAAAAGTTGCACTCAAGACAAGGGGACAATATAACTTAAATATCTCAATGGAGGATGTCTTCAGAACTTACAACGAGCCAGAGGCATGTGCAACTCACTCAGATCATTCTATTTTTACTGATTCGATCTGGAATGTGTTAAATGGTATTTAGGACATGAACCTACTAAAACACATATTTCCCCCAAGTGCCTTTGCCAAACTGAACATCTGCACCTTTATTACTTCAGCACAACTACATGACATTTACAGAAACATTTAGTAACAAGAGTAATGCATTTTACATATGTTCAATACTTTCATGTTGTACTACATATGCAAACTACCTTTTGTTATGTATTATCTATATATAGTATCTATGAACATATACACATCATTATCGTTAATATTGATTCAAGCATTTAATCCGCATCAGTTTAAGATTTGTTTTACAGTTCCTGTTCAGCTTCTTTTAAAATAAAACAATCTAAACAACAAGCAACAATGTAATCAAATGCGATCTAAGACAGGGCAAAGAGTTTCAACTTCAGTGTTCAGATTGTTTTCTTTTCTATTTGCTTACTGTACCTGTCTTCATGCATATTTCACTGCTGTGAAAAGTATTTTCGCCACACCTGATTCTGCTGTTTTTGTTAATTTGCTTAAAGATAACTAAGATTTTGTATTTGTAAAGTTTACTGATATGGAAGCACTTCTGTCGCTCTGGATAAGGGCTTCTGCCAAATGCTGAAAATGTAGATGTTTCAAACTGATTTATAATATTAGCATAAATAAAACAAGAGTAAAAACTGACCAATTCCCACTACAAAACAATTGTTTCATCATCATTATTTTAAACATGTAATTTATAATTTTATAGTTTGAATTGTCTATTTAAACCTAATAACTGATTGTGAAACTTTTGGTAATAACTCAAACATCACTAATGATTTGAAAAGTCAAATGGGATGGACTGTAATAAATTTTCACAGCAGTGAATATAAAAACTTTAATTTAATATGGGTCATCCAAGCTGTTACCCAAATCAGGTCAGATCACGGTTAAAGTTTAAACTAATTCTAAAGTGTTAGCTAAGGACATGTTTTTGAATCATGTAATCATGTTGGGTAAATGCAAACACAACACATTAAAATGTAACATTTTATTGTTTTATAAGGTTAGGCATATCAGTTGTACACCTGAATAACACTAAAAGATAATCAAATGATATTCATTTTTATTTCCGACAGCTAATCATTGATAGCTAGTACAGATATCCCACATTGACACGGCTTGAACAAAGACGGCATTGTGCATAATTCAGATTTCATTGCAAAATGTATTTTTCTAAGTATTTCAACACAACATTTCTGAGTGTGCTACTTATTTTGAAAACAAACATGCATAGATTATGTCAAATCTAAAGTAAAATAAAGTTCAATGAAGCGTTTCTGGTCTTGTGTTTCACATGTCTAGTATTGAATTCCACTAGTATTTTATTACCTGCCTGCAAAGCATAAAGATTATGACCATCAAAAGGACATCCGATCTCAAAAGATGCAGCTTATCATTCAGAAACCAAACCGTGTAGTTGAGTATCTTGTGACACATGGAAAGGTAACAAAATGTCGGAATGAGAAATAAAAGAAAGTAAATAATTACCTCCTCCACTGTCCAGAACGAGGCCTGAGCTTGTTTGTACATTTTCCACATGTCTGAATACTGAATGGGGAAAATGACAAATCGCCTTTTGTTTTCTCTGAGAAGTGGCTCATCTTCAATATCGATTTGATTTGTGTCCATTCTGAGAAGTAGAGCTAAGAGAAAAACAGTGGGACAGTATTTGCATCCATTACTTGTCAACACATATAATAAATAATACATTGTTACAAGTAAGGTTGCACCGGATCTTCGATTCCGGTTCCCGAATATCCGACCAATTTTAAGCTATCCGATCCAGTCCGGTTCTGGAAATGAAGCCTCCGTGTCGGATAATTTGGGGTCGTTATTCGTCACTTGATCAGTTCAGTTTCTGTTCAGGAGTTTCTGTATCTGTTGGTTCTGTATTTTGTAAAGTTGCTTTGAGACGAT
>JAOTRQ010101685.1:0-10162 GCA_028565875.1 Hoplisoma paleatum | reverse complement strand
CACCAACACATCTGTTCATTTAATAACAATAAAAAAAACATTTCAAAAAGCAATAAACATGTTTGTTGTTAAGAATACACGTGCATTCAATCAAAATTTTAGTAGCAAAATAATTGCGATTAATTAATTACAGACCCTGTAATTAACTCGATTAAAATTTTAAATCGAGTCCCACCACTAATATATATATATATACAGTATATATCCGTGCACTTTGTAAACAGGAGTGCAGTCATGTTGGAGCAGGTTTATATCATTTATATTATTCTGTTGTTAGCTGTTTCTACAGTTGTAACCCTCCAGATATGTTGTTATAGAGGCAAAAAAATCTAAATTGATCAAGATTGGTGTTTTAAAACATTCTAGAACAAGCTGGTGAATTAATAACAGTTGAAAACGCTCATTCTGTGTAAGCTATGACCGGTCGCGGATCACCACTGTGTTCCAAACTTCAACACAGAATTGTCAATCAGTTCAGAAAGCACTTTTCTCAATACAACAAGTGCCAGCCAAATCAAATTGGCCCTTATCAAAGTCACTCCATTGTCTAAGATTTACTCCAGGGTGAGGTGAAAACTTGTCTAATTGTTTGAATGTATGCATTTGATGATTAACTGTTTTTGTTTGCGTTTAATTTAGCTCCTAACCAAAAACCCAATGCACAGACTGGGCTGCAAGACTGATGGTGTGTCAGAAATCAAGAATCATATCTTCTTCAAGGACCTAAACTTCCGAAGGTTGGAGGCTGGGATGCTAACGCCCCCTTTCGTACCCAATGTGAGTAAAGCATGAATCAAATGTTAAATAAATAAATCGCATTATTAACTATCATAAATAGCACATCAAATGGCTATTATTTGCTATTTGGCTAACACGAAGGCTTTGCTTTCTTCAAAATGCCTAAACAAATGATAAATCTCTCTAAAGACATTCCGTTTTCTGCCATATTAATAACATTCCTGATTATGATGTTTACACCCAGAAAATGTGTTTGTCAGGAACAGTACAACCAGAAATAGTGTGTACGGTATTTAGTTCACACTCCAATATATACAGTCCAATGGTCACTAAATAGAAGCAATAAAAGTGTCATCACTATAGATTTTTTTAATTAAATATGAAACACGTCAAATGTGAGAACGTCATTTGTTGAGTTTGGAAGCGTTGCTTAGCGACGCGACGCCATCTTGGATCCACCGCTCACTACGCTCACCTGCGATTCATCAGTTCTAATGACGCTGGCTATAAGAACTGCTCAGCCGCAAGACCCAGCGCCGGATGCTTGTTATTCGTATCCTGAATTTCCTCATCTGGCTCCCGAAGCTAAGTACCTCTTGTTTGAGTTAGCGCCGGTTCTAAGTCTCACTTCCGCGTTGGCAGTGAGAATTAATCTTGACTGTGTGTGTCTTCTATTTGTTTCTCCAGATCACCATTGTTTATTTGTTCTCGAGACGCCTTAGCTCCAAGTTCCTTGTCGGTCCCGCTCAACGGATCTTGCACGCAAACGCGGAGATACCGGGGGCTTATCTCTTGGACTATTCCCGGTGCCACGAACCCCGGCACTACCGCAACTCTCCACCAGAGGTCGCTGTTGGACCGCTTACCTTGCCCTCGACCTGTTCTATTACCTCTGCCTGTCAAGAACATTGTATATATTAATAAATTACCTGAATTTCTATCTGGTTGCCTTGTGAGTCTGTTGGGCTTTTGCATCTTGGTTCCTACACTCAACCCGATTCCTAACAGCACTCAAAACAGGGAAATCAAATCCAATCTTAGTTTAAGTTTATTTGTCACATACATAGTTATACACAGTACAACCGGCAGTGAAATGCTTTGTGACTACTCCATCCGAACACTCGAAATTACATTTAACAAGCTAAAAATAGGTTATAATGAAAACAATAATTGTACACATAACACTGCTTAAGAATTGGCATCTCGAGAGTTGTTCAGGCTACATGAACCTGGCTGACACCCTTTAGTGCAAACCATCAGAAAAAAAATTTCCACTGCAATAATGAATGTCAGTAAATTCAACTGTTAAGACATTTTAATAAAGCCAAATCAAAGGTTAAAACAGACCTGTCGACTGAACCATTTGTCAATTATTGATTGCATAAAGTGTTGTTTGTATTCTAATACACAAAAAGGTCCTTGTGTGTCTGAAAAAAATATCTAATATTGTCAACTGTCAGTTTATTCTTTCCCTCCTTTTAGATGATCAATCATACATGTTTCAACCACTCAGCACCTACTCCACTTCCTCGAACTGTCTGTTTTCCAGCATTACTTGGTTTTTACGCTGCTCCAAGCTCTATCCCTGAGGCCATGCACTCACATTATGTCACTTAGCTGTCAGATGCAGTGTGCAGCAACAGAACACGGTTGAGAGAAGCTAAGAAAACAAGGAGCATATTTAAAGTTGGTGTTTATATATATTTTTATGACTTTTGTAAGTCATATTAAAAAATAAAACCATATGGTATAGGTTGTAGCTGTCAGAGCTGTTTCCCGGCGTTTTTTTGTTACTTTTGAAGTGTGTTCCGTTAGTTCCAGTGGTTTCTGCTAATCACATTCTGCAGTTTGCAAACTTTCTGCTTCAGTAAGACGCCAGCTACCAAGTCTTTTTTCTAATGATTAAACCAAATATGTCGAGTTGTTTTGCTTGCATTGATTTTGCTCTCTGATGGGTTAAGACATTTTGCTGCCTTGTGTCAAGCTACCTGCTTATAATACTGCAAAAAATGTAAGATTTAATAGAATTAATAATAATAAAAGAATTTTAATTTAAATTAAAAAAAAAATATATAATGCACGAGAATGTTTTAGCGGGATATTCTGACAGCATGAACTCTCGACAATTGTCTTGTTCTTCATATGAAAAATAAAAAGCAGTATAGTTTTGCTTTATATATATGTACATATACAGTATATGTACCTCTGTCTCTGTGCATGTATGGGTGAATGTTTGTGTTTGTAAGATGAACGACCTTTACAGTCACAACCCCAGTGACTTCTGTGCATCTCAGTAATGGGTTCCATTCATTCTGAGACAAAAATAGCCAAAAGAACAAACAGACATTAAGTTCTAACTTCAGATAGCAAACATCCTGCTATTAGCAATATAGACAAACACTTAACATAAACTGTATGTACTGAAGGTTACTGAAACATTACATATAATGGCCAGTGAAAGGATATTTAACATCTCTCTACATTAGGAAGAATTAGTCCCAGCACATTCAGCACTTTCAAATTGTACCCTAAGTCAGGACCATGGGAGAATGATTCCACTGAAGGAAGGACTGCTATAAATATAAACGCAAAAATCATTGCAATTCAAAAGATGCAAATTACATAGACACTATCACACAATGACATAGACAAACAACTTCAACACACCTACTGTGTGGCAACATTGTAACCAACAACACCAAGCAACTTCATACCATCTGCATTTACATGTACGAATAATTGAATTGTCTTTGAGCTGCAGATCAATAAACTCATATCCTATTTGGCATTCATAGCTTGTTCTAAGCTGTTGACACAGGGACAATGTATCCAAGAAAGATGTTACTGGTTACTGGCAAGGGTTACTGGCAATAAAGTTAAGGTCTAGTTCGCACAACACATTTATGTTCTGAATTTTGCTTGGTTGTGACAAATGGGCCAGATACAAGGCAAAACAAACATACAGTAGGTAATGTTTGTATATTATATAGTAGTAGAGGTAGGTAGGTAGGTAGGTATGCTGGTGGGTGGGTAAGTGGGTGGGTAGGTAGATAGATTGGTGGGTGGGTGGGTAGGTAGGTAGGTAGTTAAGCAGGCCGGTCGGTCGGTCAGTGGGTGGCTGGGTAGGTAGATAGATTGGTGGGTGGGTGGGTGCATAGGTAGGTAGGTAGGTAGTTAAGCAGGTTGGTCGGTCGGTCAGTGGGTGGCTGGGTAGGTACGTAGGTAGAATAAATAGGTAGGTAGGTAGGTCGGTTTAAGCGGGCGGGCGGGCAGGTAGGTAGGTTGGTTGGTTGGTTTATTAATCCCAGAGGAAAATGTTTGTATTAGAGCAGCACAATTCAAACAAGAGTAAGCTATACACAAAGATCAAATATAAAGTTCTGCAATGTAAAAAAAATATTTTTTTTATAACTAATCAAATAAACATCCGGAAATAGAATTGTGAAGAAACATAAATAAAAGTGACAGTGCAGTTAATGTTGCTTCTGATGAACAAGTTAAATATGCAACGAACTACCAACTGTCAGAAATCCAAAAAGAACAACTAAGTGAATTTACCCAGAAAATTAATATAGCCAAAGAGGTACACTGATGGTATGATAGTTTATGCACAGATAAATATGATTGTAAATTGTATTGTTTTTCATCTAAAGTATTTTTGTTTTAAATACTCAGATACAGTGACAGTGCATAACGATCTAACCAGACAGACTAAATAATAAGTGGTATGATCAGATGGATGAAGTAATGATTGATATAAACAACAGATGTAGTCATGAGAGATCCAATCAGACAGATGTAATGAGTGATATAATCAGACTGATGTTGTAATTTTCAGTAGGGTTCATGGCTTATTTTTGGATGTTCAGTATTTTGTCCTGGCACAGTGCAGAAGAGTTGTACATTGTGTTCAGTGTTGGTGTAAATGATCTTCTCAACTGTTCCTTGTTACAGCAGAACATTGAATGATTCAGTGCCTTTGAATGATTAGTGGCTATGACTAGTGAGGCATCATAAACATACTCATGTACACATGCCGATTAGAGTCCATTAGAGTCCATCAGCTGATACTTAAATGGGCAGCACACATGAGATCTTATTCTTCTGCCAAGCTTGAAAACATGTCCCACCTTGAACTCACCTCTAGATTAGATCTATTGAAGTTGCAGTCAGACCCCATCCCCCCCATCCAGTGTTAATGAATAACTTGAGCCACCCATGACTGGCAGACAGGCAATTGACACCCAGAAGGGCATTTTATTTCTTTATTTATGTTGTTGTTTATAATGGGGAAACACCTGAAGGTGTCAGGTAGAAATCTGAATGATTCATTCATATATCTGTTGTGGACCGCTTCTTCTAGGGACTGCAGTAGTTTACCTTTTCTCTAGCTTAGCTGAAAATGAATGTAGTAATTATAACCATCAGCAGTAGAGACACTCTGTGTGGTCTGTAATGCCAAAAGTGTTGTTTTTATCTCTATCTGTGGTGCTGCATGTGTTTCGACCCTGCAAGTTTAAATCCTGCTTCATATGAGGTATGCCACAGCTGAACGATATTATATGACAGTTATGAAGGTTGGTGAACATGGTTTCATACATTCACATCGTATGAAAATGCCTGTTGTAATATAATAAGCCAATAATGACACATTAGCACATGTCCATCAAAGATAAATTTGCAACAGTTATTATTATTAATAGTGAGGTTTGAAACTCAACCATGCCTCAATCACAATCCAAGGTAATTTAGTACAAAGTGCAATTTCTGGAACAGTTACTGTACTGTTTTGCACAATCTTCATTCATAATATATTGTACACCACATAAGCCTTGCCATTTTTAAATGCTTTTTACTAAAAACAATTCACGTTGTTTACTTTTATTATATACACTGCCTGGCCAAAATAGGTCACCACTTAAATTTAACTAAGCTAATAGGTAAGAACCTCCCATTGGATGATTAATATATGGGCTATCTGATGCAGAGTAGGTCAATTACGGGCATGCATCAAAGAAAAGATCTTTTAATATGGCTGAAACTACTGCACCATCAAACTATCTGTGGTTCCATTGGAGGTCAGTTGACTACCGGTATAATCTGAACCACCAGGTTATTCAATCAATTGATTCTATCTTCCGTGATGGCACAGGCATATTGCAATACCAGTATTGGCTCAAATTGTGAAACAGAATAATATTCACACACGGATTAGCCATCATAGATACAAGACATGAACCCCATGGATAATCTTGGGCATATGCTGAAGACTTTTCACAGTGGCCCAAATCTTCCATAATCAATACAAAATATTGGGGGTATGCAATTCTGGAAAGAAGCTTGAGAAAATGATGGCCATCATTGTGCCAGATTTTTCAGTACGCAAACAACACCAGCTGGGTTCTTTGGGGAGTCTTTTGACATGATGAATAAGTGTGCATAGCTACAACTTGGCTACAGTCAATAATCATATACCTACAATATCCTGGTACAAGGTAGTTTAATGTGATGTGTAATTTTTGTAAAGAAACTGCATGAATTCTGCTCTAAAATGCTGAGACTATAAAATTTTGACAATGAAAAATAAGGGACATATTACTAGTGATTTGTTTTGCACATTGATATTTTTGTTGTTATGCTGACCATATAAAAGCATGTGATGAAAGCTATTGCAACAAGCTGCAGTGTAACACCATGCAATGTTTAATACTGAATTAGGATATACTGACTTCAAAAACTGATCAGACGTGTCCAGGTTTTAATTGCTGAACAGATCAGATGCAGCTTGAATCCAGTCTACAATGTTTAAAACTCTTTTTGACAGTAACCCTGTGTTAATGTCTGTCCTGCCCTGACACCCTGAAAAATTGGAACCTGAGTGCATTATATTTGATATACAGTATATGTAATAAATGGTAACATACATAAGACTTGATTTTTTTATGGCAGTTGTAACCTAGTATTTAAGGCATTAGACTATTAAGCTAATTATTATTCTAATTGCTGGTTCAAACCCAACCACTACCAGGTTGTCTTGTGGTTTGGGATAAAGAGCAAGATACTTATCCCTTGGTTGCATAGACCAAACCTGGGCATTTTGCAGACCTGAGCATTTTATGGCCCGTTGTCCACACATGGCATAGAGTTAAGTTCAAGTTCTCTTTGTTTCAGCTCGCCAACACAGTTTGGATATTTCATGTGGATCCCTTTCAAAAAATCAATTGCCCAGCCCTGGCTTAGAATGTATACTGTAAATCATTTTGAATAAAGAGTGAGCAGTTGTAGCTTGGTGGTTATGTTACTTGGACTGGAAATCAGTGGTTGCCGGTTCACCCCCAGGTTGCCATTGGGTACCCTTAGGCAAGATCTTTATAAATCAATTTCTGATTGTATTCTGTTACTGTCACTTTGTGATCAGAAATGTAAAGGTACTACACAATTTGAAAACCTGCATGTCAATAATGTTTCAATGGAAAAATATATAAATAGTTAAACAAATCTGACCCATATTGCAACCCATTTAGTGTATTATACCTGATGTCATGTACAATTTATTACACATTTTATTGTGTCAAATAACCAGAGGGGAAGATGTCAGATTTTACTTCATTTCTTTGCATGGTGAAGTTTAGTATTATGTTGTGCTAGACTGCCTCTTAGTGGTGAGTGTTGATGTACACATTGACCACATCCACTCAATACTTTTTTTAATCTATATGTCCTAAAATTATTCATCTTTAATAATTAATGTTTTCTAATCCCTACAAAAGTCCAACCAGCATCATCATCAACTTTTAATAAAGACAGGAGAGTAGTGGAGGAATGGGTGCTAATCCATTACAGGGCATTACACACTCACCTATTCTCCTACTCACTCACTGGGTAATGCCTAGGGGTGATTTTAAAATGTCAATCCACCTACATGTTTGTTTGCATGAGTATCTTAACAAACCCATAAAGATATTTGGAGGACTGGGTAAAGGCTTTAGACTGCAGCTAATGTTGATTTATGGTATTTAAATATGCAGTATTTTGCTGTGTGACACCCACGCTAAGAGCTAACATATGACATATATTTTATTTGTATTATTTATACATCTTAAGATATATTTTTTACATTATATACTTTATGTTTGTCCTGGTAAGGCTCGTGCTAAGTACATCACCTAAAACAAAAGGTGTTTTTTTTTTTTTACATTCCTTGGTGCATTTAAGTGGCCGATGGTTTTGAGAGATGGAACTAAATAACAGAAAGAAAAATTCTTCAAAAAGCTCTCAGGTGAAGCAGTGGGATTTTTCACTGTATGCAATCGGTGAGAGTCTGAACTCCTCGTTTGAATTTCGGCTGTTGCTGGTCGACTACGATGCATAAACCAAGCTCAGATAAATAGGAGGGTTGCATCAGGGCACATGAAGTTAAAACTGGGCCAAATCAATTATTTGTAGTAACACCTAAGAACCGACTTTGCAGAAAGAAAATTTCCTAAAACCAGAGGCTCCTGTTATCAAAATTACACTTTTAGAATGGTTCTAAGACATTCAGTTTTGGTTGTGAGAGTTCATTTGTCCAGTTTTAAAGTTAATGCCTAATGTAATCAGAATGCTTGGTTGTGAACATGTTTTATAAGCATGTTCTTTCAAGGTTATTTTGTCAAGTTTTTTTTCTTGAGTTTACAATAGTTTACAAGAATGTTTATAGAATATTACACTTAAATAATCATTTCAAATTGTGTTGTAATTTTATGAAAGTCCCATAACATTTATGGAAAGATGTTATAAAGTTATAGTGAGAATGTTCGCTTTTAACAGCACGAGAACTAAACACAACGATTGTGGAAATTGTGGGAACATTTCTTGTTAGCTGGAACTATACATGACACCATTTGGTTATTCACTGTTTTGTTATTCTTATTCATTCATTGCTTTGTCTCTGCCCTGGTCAGTAGGTTGCACAATTCCATGCATCATGCATCATAATGCCAGTCACAAGCCCAGAGAAATATTAGTATTGTGTCAGAAAGGGCATCTGATGTCAAAACCAGTAATGTCAGCAGGGTGTAGAGAGATTACAGAACCCTGCTCAAGGGTTCAACAGTAGATGCTTAGCTTATTCTGAATCCTTTGACCGATTGCTTCAAATTCTACGCACTTGGTTACCAATTGGGGCATATAGAACTGAACTGATAGGACTTTCCCATGTGTGTACAATTTTGAAGGGATAGGATTGATTTTGCATTATTGATTGCTTACATTCTCTACATTATTGATAAAACATTTAATAAATCAGTTCATAATCACCAAGGGTGTCCACATCAGGCTTTCTCATTTTCCTTTTTAACAAATCAACTGTGATATTGAACACAGCATGACGGGTTGAAAAAACAATTGACATGGAGTCAGCTAGACTAGCAACTTGTCACACATGATAGACAACGGCCATCGTTTTGAGACCATGTGTAGTGACAACCATGTGGTAATGAACGGAGATCGATGTTGGGAAAAGTCACTCCAGCGTTTACTGCAGTCTAATTAGAGGGGCTTGTAACTATCTGCTGACATTTAGCACAGGTGCGATAAGTCTTGGGACCAGAATTGCATCGGTTCAAATGCAATTACAGTCAGTGTGTGCTTGTGTGGAAGTAAGCGCTGGCTTAATGGCCTTTGTAGTAAACATTTTTTAAATGCCCTGTACTCCCGTATGCGCACTTTATTGCTGTGAATTTGACTTTAAATCGAAATAATTGCCACTTTCATGTATTGACAATTTTTAATGAAATCTTTTTTGGAATTAAACTGAAGCACATAATCGGCAAACGTGACAAAATGTATGAAAAATCTAAAGTGAAATCTTCTATTCAAGAAAGTATTTAGAGCCTTTAACACCTGTAAAAGCCCATTTGGCAGCAGTTACAGCTTTAAGTTGATTTCGATTGGCTATTAAAGCTTTTCAGATCTTGATTTAAGCAGTTCATTGTCACCAGCAGTATTTTCCAGCAGCACACCAACAAACTGGTTTGAATCTATGTGCCCCTATATAGATAATTGTTGCAATAAACCACAACCAAGATTTGAAAAATTTAATAATGAGATACTAGTTGTTTATAGTTTTAATATAAACAACATGATACTATTTTTTATAGACATTATAGTACACATACACATCCAGAAGTATGTAAACATTCCTTCTAATTTATAAACTGAAGTGTTTCAGCAGGGCTCATTGCTAATTGCTTATACTAATGTGTGCATAAAATGTATAATATTATAATACTGTTTTACATACCTAAACAAGTTTCCAGTTTCTTATTTCTTTCTTTTGTAATAAAATCTATAGGGGATTTTATAATAGGGACAGTGTAGCCTAGTGGGTAGAACGTTGGGCTGGGAACCCAAAGGTTGGGGGTTCAAATCCAGGCTCTGCTAC
>JAOTRQ010101676.1:0-10163 GCA_028565875.1 Hoplisoma paleatum | reverse complement strand
CACACACACACACACACACACACACACACACACACACACACACACACACACACACACACACACACACACACAGTGCCTGTGTCATTGTGTCGCAGATTCTTTTTCCGGAATGAAGCTTTTGCATGGAGAAGCAGGCGTCACCATTATTTGATTTCAGTGAATGATTTGTCAGTGTTTTGATGATACCAAAGCACTTGAATGACATTCAGTCACACAAGAGTGATGATTCATAATGAAGTTTATGTTCATCAGTTGAATAGTCGTTCAGTTCACTGGTTACAATAAGCATGAACATGCCAGGTAGTTTAGATTAGACTGGCTAATCTACACTGAGCAGACCCTGTCGTGTCACTCTCTCTTGATATGCTGCAAAGAAATAAAAACCAAAACATTTTATATTCCATTGCACTATTTGCACAAAAGATTGAAAATGAGACCATAATATTAGAGCTCATTTCAAAGCATCTGTATAATGCATTGCAAGAAATTTACAAAAAGTGAAATAGAAATGTAGAATCACAAATGGGATGCTAAATCCATTAAATGCTATGAATTTAATAGGTCAGTTCACAAATGCAACATGAGGTGAACTGTGAGATGAAAATGAAGTCAAGTGAAACCTAAAACGAATCTATAGTATGTAAAAAGAAAATGAACAGAGCTGAACTGAGTAATAGTTATCTCAACCTGAACAATAATTCAACCTTTCAAGAACTCAGTTTATAAAAAATGCTCAACACATGTTGGAGATGTGGAAACGCTTGTGCGTTCTGCACTTAGTGTGGTTCCACGGCTTTAAAAAATGGGTCATCATATTGCCTCTGGCTCAACTCGCTCATGCAGGACTGTTTTAATTCATTCACAATAGATATTATAACTATGATTCGAATAAACTATTTTCAGATTTAATAAATCACATTGAAAAAGCTACACACATACAGTCATGTAGAAAAATTAGGACACCTCATTAATCACGCAGCTCTTTAGTAAAGAAATGTTTACATTTTGGTGTCTAAAAATGTGTTTTTACTAAAAGTGCAGAAGATTTAACTGCAATTAAACAACAAAAAGCATTGTTGTACTCATTAGACAAAACATATATGTACAAAAATGCATACTATCAGGAGGAAAACATTAGTACACCCTCTAGGACTGAAATAACTTCAGTGAGACGCTTGCAGCTATCTACCAATCTCTGAAAATCTGAAGAATGTTTGCCCCACTCTTAAATGCAGAATCTTTTCAGTTGTGAAATGTTTCAGGGAGTTCTTGCATGTACAGTCCATTTAAAGTCACTCCACAGCATCCCTATGGAATTGAGATTCAGACTTTGACTCGGCCATTCCAGGACTCTTTTTCATCCAGTCCTTGATTTACTGATTTAATGTTTTGGGGCAAAAATAAGTTGCAGGGTCCAGTTCCGCATCAGCTTTCTTTTTTTACAGATAGATTCACATGTTCCTGAAGCACTTTCTGATACAGAGTAGAATTCATGGGATGATTATGTGATGGTGAGCTGGTCAGGTCTTGCTGCTGTAAAGCATCCCCAAACCATGACACTTGACCTCCATGCTTCACAGATGAGATTCTTTTTTTGGAATCGTCCAAAGAACATTATTCCAGAAGTCATGCTCTTTGTCTGTGTTCTCTGTGGCTAACTTTTGTTTGGCCTTAATGTTTTTCATAGAGAGCGAAGGTTTCTTCCTTGCACACCTCCCATGAAAATCAAAATGATGTAATCTTTTTCTGATAGTTAACTCATACAGTTTCACATCGACAATAGCAAGAGACTGCCTCAAGTCTTCTGATGACATTTTTGGATTATTCATGATGTCTTTTAGAATCTTACAGTTCTCTCTGGAGTTAAACTAGGTTGGGCAGCCAAACCTGGGCATAATCACAGTTGTTTTGTATGTTCTTCATCTGTAAACAATTTTCCAGATGATTGAATGGCTGATGTCACCTTTTCTTCTTTCGGGATCTTTTGAAATCAGACTCATACACCGGCTCAGACAGCTCTTTGGAAATCACCATGGTTCTCTCTCTCATTTCAACAGTCAAGAACCAACGTGATTTTCTGAGGTTTAAACAGGGCAAGCTTCATTCAAAATGCTGGGTAATGATTTTCGAATCACGTGCACCTCATGTGATTCACCTGTATGTTATCTGAAGTATTTTAACTGGGACAATATGTGGGAATTTATTCCTTACCAGAAACAGCAATTTTTAAATTACATTTTACAGAAAGTTGTAAAAAAAAAAAAAAGCTTTAAGAACTTTTAATTGTTTAGTTACTGAATTCTTTTTACTTTTAATATTTCTTTAAAAATATTATTTGGACCTCTCAGTATTGTTAAAATAATATTAAATACTTACATGTCCAATTATAATAAATAATATACAAGTTTTCATAGCCTGTCCTAATTTTTTCACACAACTGTACATACTACAAACTTTGTCAATATCTGCAGTGGCTTATTGAACACTGTACAATGATTGTATTTCTACACGCTCACCACTTGGACACAGGAAGAACATGCAAATGTTACAGAACTTGAAAAATGTTACCAAAGAATAAACTTAGACCAGAATGTACCTAAGAAGGGAAAAATGTTTTTACTTTTTTAATAAAAAGGGGCATGTCTCTCATGTAATGCAAGCAGGATAATTATACATATAATTTGCACATTAGTCATTTTTAATTAAATTATAATAGAAAACATGTTGATACATGATCACGAAGGCTAGGACCCAAAGTTGCATAACAAACTGCCAGGTGGTTTTGTTTATTGAAAAAACAATATTTAATATAAAGAAACAGAGTTAATAAGAACATAAGAAGATATTGGAACATCTGTAAAGCACTGGGAGTCTCAGCCTGGTCAGTCTAAACGCAAACAGACATGTTTAGTAAATTTTAAAAGACAGCATGTGAATATGGGTCACTGGCATCATAATCCAGTGCATTCCCTATTGGGCTAAAGTGCCCTAGGACAAACTGTAAGAAAATACTAAATATAGTAGAGATAAAATGAGCACTAGGAAACATTAACTGAGGAACAAAGAAAACCCTTATATGCCACCATGAGATATAAAATTAAAAGAACAGAAATTAAAATACATCAAATTGTATAACTGAAAAGAAAAGTCATTTTGTTGTAGAATATCGTTTATTCTGTTGAGTCCTAAACTAAAAGTGCATCCCAAATCATACACTTGCACACTTTGAGCACAATTTTAGTGCATCTGAGAAACAGCAAACAGCCCAAAACATTCTGTGGGAAATGGTGGACACTACATGCACCATTGAATCAAGAAGCGTAGGCAGCTCCTGTGTATAATAGTGAAGTAAAAAATGAAGTAAAACATGATGAGAACTACAAACTGGAACTATGAAACTGAGAACCCTGGTAAGCTGCTACGAGCTGCTGCTATTGAATCAAAAAAGCCAACCTAATACATAACTGTAAAACTATAAAGATGGGATATTACAATAGGTAATTATCATAAGTAATGGGAAATGTAGTGGCATAAGTAGTGTTAATAAAATTATTCATTAGTAGAGGGTAAATAAAAGCATATAGAAGAATAAAATGCATTATATTAACAAAAACTGGCTGTTTTTTTGGAATGCTAAAGAACCATGATCAACGTTAGTGGTGTGTCACTTCTCTGAAGTGTAGCGTTCCATTTGAGACAACATATTCCTTTGAAAGTGTGCAATAAGACATACAGTGCACTCCACAAGTATTGGCACCCCTACTTAAAATGTGTTAAAAACCTTAAAGTGTATTTTTAAAAATTGCAGAAAAATAATCTAATCTGGAAAAAATCTAGAAAGAAGCAATCTTTATTTTAAGCAAATAGAAAATAAAGACAAAAATCTTGACTAAGAAATACTTATGACCTGTTCAACAATTATTGGTACTCAACAATTTCTTGGAAATAGGTGTCAACATAAACACATTTTTTGAGAGTGCATAGGAGGGGACCCAGAATTTAGATGTGCAAAGTGGAATGCTCAAAGATCATTTTTTCTCTATAATTTTATCTTGAAAAAAGTTATATGTGAAGATTAAGTGATTTCTTATCGGCAAAAGAAGGTTGTACAAAGTACAAATGATTGGGTGTTAATAATTGTGGAAAACATGATTTCAATTAAAAAAAAAAATTAAATCCAATAATTACAATAAAAACTCCAATAATTATGGAGATCACTGTAAGTGTCCAGTGTGCACACTAAATTACAGTACACTATGGTGTAAAAGAGCCTTAAAAAGAGCATAAGAATAACTAAGAAGTGCATGTTAGCACATGGCACGCCAAGCAGGGAGTGAAAAAGAGTGGGAGTGTCTGAAATGTTGTCTAGCACTGTTACGAAATGGAACTAGGAAATAAAGAATGGCACTTAACAATTGTGAACCTGAAAAAACTGGGTTACCTGCAACTGTAGACAGATAGTACTTCACCGTACAAGGACAGTCGCAGCTGTAGATTTTCCTGCGGGCAGAATTAGAACAGTGTGCAAGTATGAGCTGTTGTGTTAACTACCAGTGGCTTGTGACACAATGCTAACAGTGAATGAGAGCTGTGTGGAATCGTCCAGACATTTTTCCAAACCAAAGATCAAACCGTAACCATTGTGTTATGCACACCCGAGCAACCCTATGTTGCCAGGGGATACCAACATCTGTAAAAACAGAAGAGAAAGGGCGAAGTGAACTGTGGCACAACTGTCAGATGCTGAAGACATCAAAAGACGTAACAAGTGTTGTTCTGTGTAGACTGCTTAAGTAATGCACCTCCTAGGTGTGGCTTGTCGCTACTAATGAGTGGACCTGCTATTTGAAACCTGCATGTGAAAGAGATGGGGTTATGCTCAACAGATGCTGCAGGACTCTTATATGTACGACAACAAATAAATCATCAAATAC
Organism: Hoplisoma paleatum; assembly: GCA_028565875.1. NCBI lineage: Eukaryota > Metazoa > Chordata > Actinopteri > Siluriformes > Callichthyidae > Hoplisoma > Hoplisoma paleatum. Next base: position 5,229 of record JAOTRQ010101676.1, on the reverse strand, counting down.
TAATTGGAATGCGACTTGGATTATTTAAAAATGACATTGCGCTGTGTACAGTGTTGCCAGATTGTGTGCAATTTCATGCATGTAAAACCAATGTAGCACAGTCTTACCGACAGACTACCCATGGGTTGATTCAGGTTAGCAATCCGAGTTCAGTAGAGAAATGACAGAACGTGAAACCACTTTTAATGAAGAAACAACAGGTAAGCTAGACGACTGTCCCAAAGCTACATGACTGAACTACATGATTGTACATGACAGAACACACTGTTTTGTGGTTTGGGATCTACTTTTTCAGTCGACCGGTGATGCCAATTCTCAATGCACTCAGTCAGGCTTAGTCATGCCTTCATCTTCTCAAGTCTTAATTAATGCAACTCTCTACCACTTCTACTTTTAAGAAGAGTAATAAGTCTTACGTTAAGCTTTTTTCCTTCCCATTGAAACCTATTATAAGGAAATAGCTTAACATGGCTTAATGTATTAAAACAGCAACTTAGAAACACCAATGCTCTATGTACTAGAATGGTGGATATTACAAAAAATAAGAGGGAAGATTCAATCTTATCATTGAAACAATCACGTCGATCAACTGCGTTAAGACAATGCAGTGTTAGTAACTTCATATCATATCATTCAGCATGCAGATTAACTAGCTAGCAACACAACTATATACATGTTACTACATCCAAATTTCTCATTAACAGGTAAAAATAGGGTGACCACTTCCAGACAGAAAAAATGTGGGATGTAGCAAGTTTAATCGGGGCAGTGTGCGACAGACTAATAACTTTGAGCTTAATTGTGTCTATCTTATTTACTGATTTATTCTTGCTTTTCAAGCCCAAAGTATTAAGTTACTACCTATTTCACAATATAGTCCAAAGTTAAGGCCTTTACAAAACAAAACACTAATTTTGTAACAGCTTGTCATTTTTGCGACTATGAAAGCTGAAACAGTCAGTTGTTCAAATGACTAAAGTATGTTTTAAATTTTTATTGTAAAAGCAAAAGAATCGCCTAACCTATTTCTGAATCAACTAAATATTAGGCCTAGCGTATTCAAATTTGAACTATTTCATTGTAAAATATTAGACTTAGCCTAGATGTGCAGTTTAACTATTTAAATGCATAAAAACGTAAACCAAAAGGTACCTTTAACAAACATCTGTTTCTTGTTGTTATTTCCCTGTGACAATTCATAAACACAAACAATTCATAAAGCATCATGAATGCATTTGCAATCAAACTACAGTTACAAGCACACTAGACAATTTTTAGTTAATTAATTTGTTTATTATTATAGATAGGAAGAAAAAAACCTACAAGCTCAGTCATCGGCACCCCGATTGCTCCTGTTGCTTTATGGCAGACATCTAGTATCTAGTGATACTTCTAGAAACATGCCCATGGCATAGAGCCAGAGGCACGGTAGTTGCTAGTTGTCTGTTTATCATGATGGCACCAGTGAGAAAATAGCACAAGCCCTTGACGGAGAGAAAAACAATTTTTGACAGAGACAGGATTATACATTGTGTTCATTGGTCTGATTGATGCTCAATACTATCACACATGGCTAGAAGGGGGAACTAAGAAACAGAAAGAAAACACAACAAGAGTTGCGTAGTGTGCAAGAATGTTACCTAGTGAGTGTACCTTTAAGAACACACTGTTTCTTATTTTCCAGTTTAACTATCAGTGTAATACTGTATATCCAGTACATTTGGTCTATGTAAGCCTGTTAGAGCTGTGAAAAGATTTAAGTAAACAATAAACACACCGGCCTATTTAGTTTCATTTGAATATCAAGTCCATTACAGAAATTACATACAGAACCATTTCTGACAGACGCTTAACGTATTAAAATAATTGCAAATTTTAACTTGATATGCCACATTATATGTCACATTTTCAGCTACTATTTAAGGTTAGCAACAGTTAACTGCTTTTTAACAAGCAGCACCTTTGTTGTATGAGGAAATATAGATTGTTTTACTCCTCTGTTACAACACTAAGAATGTCACACAGCTATGTCCTGCATCTCCTTTAGTCAATATTATTGGTACATTTTTTTCAGTTTGCTATTAGACTTACATAGAACCCACCATAATCTACTTAAATGGGCAAAATAAACATGTTCGCTGTAGAGGGCCAGAATCGTTTCATTAACCTTTTTGATTGGTTAGTACCGCTTTCAGACAAATACAAGTACATAGTAGGCCAGAGACTGCTTATTGCTTAGTCTGAATGATGGTCCCAGGGCAGAAGCCATTGTGTCACCCCCAACCTCCTATCAATGCTAAATTAAATGTTCCATAACATCTTTTAAATGAAAAACATCTCACCCTAAAAGAAATTCTGTTTTTGTGTAATCATCTTCACGAACATTGTGATATTTTTTTTTTTTACGAGGATGCAGTTTACAATTAATACAAGACAAAGCATACATAAGTAATAGAAAAGGTTACAGGATAAACTGTACAAATTAATACTACTTACTTATGAGTAAATGTAATTACTTCACGTCAGAATATAATATTTTATACTATGTATGTATACTATGTATACTATATATGCTAAGGAATTTAACAACAGTTTCAACAAGTTGAAACATCTGCAAATTATAGGAATGAATGAATTGATGACAAATGTAGAGCATGAAGAATATTTTCTATTTATGACATTTAGTAGATATTTGTGCATAGACTTTGCAGAAATATTTTTCACAAGTGCATCACATGGTATTTGTTTTACTGTATTTATTTGGGAGCAGAATTGCTGTCATCTTTTTCCCCTGCCCCAGCCTCAGGAGGATCAGAACAAGACTCGAAAGAGCATTGAAATAGCTGCAGAGGCGTCTGTAGGGGAGGTGCTTCCCTATTTAAATGTGTGGACTTACTTTTTCCTACTGCTCCTGGAACACTGAACTCCTTTTCCTTTGATCATGAATCAATATTGTTCCATGGTCATATGAACAGAAGATCTCAGCTGCTCTGAACCATTCTTGCTCATCTCAAGATCTTACAAATTAGAGTGGTGGTGAAATGAAGGCAATCTGTGATGAGAAGGTCCCCCCCCCCCCAGTGATGGATATTGTAATGAACATATTGAATGTTGCTGTGATGTATATGCAGGAATAGCTGCTGATAGGAAGAATTAGCTATGGAACTAGTGAAAGCTGCCTGATGTCCTACCAGCAACAGAAGGAACTAATGATAACAAAGATGTTGTTCTGGTGACTAACTCCTTCCTCACACTCGGGCTGCTTGACTCTGGCCATGCCCCCTTCCCTTCCTGATCTTCCACTATGATGATGTGTGCACCTGTTTGTTGTTTGGGACTAATTACGCACCTATATTTAAGCCTGTGTTCCCAGGAGATTGGGCCTGATCATTGTTTGTGGCTTTGATTGTGTTCTGTTTAGTTTTGCGGTTCAGTTTGGTTCCTGTTATAAAAATCTTGTTAAGTTTACTGTGTCTGTGCATGCATGTCAGGCATATCATAAGAGTCCTTAAAATACCACTAACTTTCCTAAAAGTTATGTGCTGTATTATTATCCAACTTCACATGCTCTTCTAAACCAGAGATCTAGTAGTTCTCATTTCCCTTAAACCACTTTGATTAAACTGAAAGTGCTCAATAAGTTCCACTTTGAAAATAACTAGATGGTGTAGTGACTTGTAAAAAGCTGAAATGGACCAAATCAGCTTTTCCATTATAATTGGAAATGAAAGTTGTTCTTCTGTTTATTCAACCTGGCATTTTTAAACCTATTTTGTAAAGTCAATAGCAAATCGATTTTAATTACCAAAGGGTTATTGTGTCACCCCCAACCTAAAAAACATAATACATGTTTTTTGTGCTACAGATTTTCCTCAACACTCAGTCATCTGATAGAAGCACTATCATATGCCCTTTTGCTTAATAAACATTTACATGAACATGTCCGATTACCACTATAGGTAATGTTATGTGAGGGAAGAGTGTAAGAGAATAAATTGAACCCACCCACTTTATCTAACTCAATTAAGACACACAGGTTTGTTATACCAGAAAAAAAACCATATATATATCCACTAATCACTGATTCAGATGCAGATCGTTTACAGAGACTACAACACTTACACGTGCTCCACAGACACATACACATTTGGGTGATATCCACAAATCAACACTAAGTGAGCCTCCAACAACCACAATAAGAGATAACAACAACCCATACATTTTTAATGATGATGACACAGGGGAGGATAATAAGAATAAAACCTTATAAATGTGTCAACAAATAGAAAGTGTAAAATATTAGATAATGTGATTATATAGTTATATAATATAATAATAGTTGCAGAGAACAGTGGACTACTATGATATAAAATCAAACAATGCAAGGATCATAATTTTGCCACAACTAAAAATAAAAACAGGGTCTATAATTATTAGACATTTGCTGTCTTGGTTAAACAACAACACAATACAGAATATGTGCAAACAATTTGATTAGGGAAAGAGAAAACCATGACACTTGTAAACCAAAAAAAAACAATAGACAAAACACCCAAACAAAATAGACACCTGGGGTTATAGTGATGAATGTGTTGAATAAAAGTCACAAGAAAATTTGTGGTCTACATGGCCCTGCTCTTTTTGACCTGTCTTCTGAGTCTCAGACTCATAGTTAATTCAGTCAAGAGTATGACAGTAGGCTGACAATCACAACTACAAAGGTCTTTAACCAGCAATATCCCACACATCAACTTTCCACAGAGCTTTACATTTAGTTCAATATAGCCAATATAGTCGCAGCAAATGATTTGACCCACCTCATTTCCAATACCTGGAAAAGAAAGACTTGGCAGAAGACACCATAGTCTTGGTGTCTACTAAGCATGGTGCAGGAATTCTTCAAATAAGCACATCCAAATGTGGGCAGAATGATTAACCCATTATTTACAACCCCCTACCCAAGCCAAATAACTTCCCACCTGAGTGTTGGCGCTGCAGCTCAGTCGGTATTAGTTTTCCACTGCAGCATAAGAAAAAGATTGCCTCTACACACTTGGACTACCTGAAGCAAAAGGCTGAGGATTAACAGAAAGTTGTTTCTCAACTAAATCTTAAGAAAAATGGTCAGGGCACTCACACATAGTGACATTGTCTATTCACACACACACACACACACACACACACACACACACACACACACACACACACACACACACACACACACACACA
>JAOTRQ010101666.1:0-10164 GCA_028565875.1 Hoplisoma paleatum | reverse complement strand
CTTCATAGTGAAACCGCACCTCGTTCTGTCTACCCAGAACATAATCAGGTCGCTATAACAGCTTATAAAGCGACATTAGAACCCTGACTGGTGAGACATTGTTGAGTCTGAAGCCGAGTTTTATAACAGTGTGAGATATTTACGGCGGTTTCAGCCTGATAGAGACGCTGGTGTGTATAAGTGCTTGTTAAATATGGTTTGTGTGCTCTGGATACACCAGACCTCGACCCCGGTGCACTAACTGCTCCATTTATTCAGTGTCTGCTCCATTTATTTCACACCGGCTTTAAGGTCCATCGGTACGATTTATGAAATGTTATTATGGTTATAATTCAGACTTACACAAATGTCCTGCTGCCTGTACGTTCGGCTCCGTGACAGATTACAACACTAATAATCGGTGTCATTATGTCAAGCAACAGCTGTTACAGCTGTTATAAACATATTAGGTGCATTTATTACGGCCGTGCGCCTCTGAAAGGAAAACAAGCCTGTTTTTATTTATTTATTTATTTATTTTAATCGAACCGTATTCATGAAGAATAACGACGTGCCTGGATAACTTGGAGAGCTCTGCAAATATGTCTATTTACTAGTGAGACAGAGAGGCAGTGAGACAGCTCACGATTATGTAGTCGCAGTTCAAGATCGAATCAGCTTCAATAAAGGAACTTTTATGGGAACGGTGTTGTAACCATGGAAACAGTCACTTGTTTATGTCATTTTCGAAGACACCCCAGTGAGATGAATTATTACTTGTGTAATAATAAAGTAATAAACAAACACACAATCATTCACGAATGTTGTTATGTGAGCTCCAGCGGCAGAGTGAACATCTTCTCCAGGCCTGTAGGGGGAGCCTCATACGAGCACACAAGTGTGCGTTCCATTTTTGTCGAGTCCAGATGTTGTGGGTCAGTGTGCAGTGTTCAGACTCTCGAGTGTGACGTGGACCAGATGTTCGACCTCATTCTCCAGCTCGGTGTGTGAGACGGGCCGCGCGTCCACGGCGACGGTAATCGTCTGACTTCAGCGGGGGGGTGGAGGGGGTGGATGACAGCGGGACCTGATTGGAGCCGATGCGGCGCTTTGTTGACGCTGGCGGCTCTGAAATGAGCGCTAGTGTGTGTGTGGCTGATTTGTGTTGATTGCTGCTGGATGTTTGTTTTGTGGCTTTTCAGCTGGTTTGTGTGATTCTGATCTGATGTTGTGCGAGTAAACAACTGTAAATAACAACAACATCCATCTACTGTGTTTATAAAGATGGTATTTTGTTATGAATCGTGATATAAACGAGTATAACTGAGTATAACTAGTAATAAAGACGGTAAATGTAAATGTTTATTTGTTTATTTGTGTTTATTTACTGTTAGTCTGTTTATGTTTTGATAAATGTTTGTGCAATTGGTGCTAATTTACCCCCTAATATAAAATCTAGTTACCTCCCGACCTCTCTGCCCACCGACCTACCTCTCTACTTACTTACTTACCTACCTACTAACTTACCTGCCTACCTACTTACATACCAACATCTCTACCAACCTACTTATTCAACTACCTCCCTACTTACCTACTTACTAACTTACCTGCCTATCAACTTACCTACCGACCTCTTTACCTCCTCACCTCCTTACCACTTTACCAACCTACTTATTTACTTAGCGACCGATCTACCCACATACCTACCTCTCTACCTATCTACTTACCTACCTACCTTCCTATTCAACTACCTACCTCCCGACCTCTTTTACCTACCCATCTACGTATTTACCTACCGAATTACCTGCCTACCTACTTACCTACCGACATACCTACTTCTCTACTTACCTATTCAACTACCTCCCTACTTACCCTCTGACCCATCTACCTACCTCTTTACCTATTTACTTATCAACATATTTACCTACCTACCTACCTCTCTAACTACCACTTTATTTACCTACTTAACTACCTACCAAGCTACAAACCTACCTAACTACCTCCCTTCTTATCTTCCTTCCCTTCAGAACGAATCGTGTGGATCATCAAGTCGAATGAATCCATATTTACTTTGAACAGCAGAGGGCGCTGCCACTGCTTCTTTACTCCCACTGACATTATTAATTACGTCTGTGTAGATGCCCGAGCAGCTGACAGCACAACATTAAGATGATTAGAAATGGGATTTATCGTTCATATTCGACTTGTTTTAAGTATTTGAGATTCAGAACTTTGTTCTTGCTGCAGGTTTTTCTTTTTTTTACGAGGGTCTCCAAACTTTTTCGACTGTCCATGCTGATGAGATATAAAGGTGATATCAAATTAAATTCTCATTTCAATATCCTGACATTTAATCAGTGAATCCTGACGCTCGGGGCAGATTTAAACCTCTTTCTCTTTCTCTCTTGCTGCCCCTGTCTTGCTTTTTCTTTTTTTTAAGCTACGCAGTGGCAGTAAAAGAAGTTGTGATGCGGTTCTGATGCCGGACGAGGGTCCCCGCGCTCCTCTGCTGATGTGCACGGGTTCGAAACGGCACCAGAACACCTCACTGAGGGTCTCAATTGGGTCCTGATGAGCCGTCGATGCTGGAATCATTTATTTTATTACTATTTTCTTTTGAAAGTGCTATTGTTGTAATCGAACTGTGACCGAATTATTATTAGACATTCGTTTACGGTGCGCATTCTCGCCGGATTTGGCAACCATCCGTCTGCAAGGAGGGAAGAGAACGGAAAAGTGATTTCACCAGATGACAGTGTATGATTATTTATTTGGATTTGATTTGATGGCTTAGTGGTTTAGGTACTGGTTGAGAGATCAGAAGGTCGCCTGGTTCAAGCCGCAGTACACTGTTGGGCCCCTGAACGAGGCCCTCAATGGTCAATCGCTGAAAATGTTGTTTTGTTATAAACGCGTCCGCTAAACACTGTCAATTTAAATATAAAGTCACATTTTTTTTGCACAGGGTTGCCAGATTACGTCATCTAAAATGCATCTGGCAACCGTGTGGCCTCCAGCAGCTTCTGGTTTTGTTATTTTAGTAACCGATGTGATTTCGATCCCTTAAATGAAAGTAAATGTAAAACCGTGAGTGAATATAAGTGGTAGTCGTGCACATCTGAGTCGCTTGTGATTATTTCTGTCCACGTTATTGAAAGCGATGCGAGAGCAGAAGAAGACGAAACACATCCATCATGGTGGTCTCGAGTTGGAGCCAAGAGGTCGTTGGGGGGAATTGATCTGAAATAAAATCGGCGTTTTTTCTCTTTTTCTCGTCGATAAACTCATCGGTCGGCGCGCGAGCTTTTTTCACCTTTGATAAGTTGCACAGACATCAATACACACTGGACGATATCAATACACACTGGACTATATTAATACACACTGGACTATATCAATACACACTGGACGATATCAATACACACTGGACTATATCAATACACACTGGACTATATCAATACACACTGGACTATATCAATACACACTGGACTATATTAATACACACTGGACTATATCAATACACACTGGACTATATTAATACACACTGGACTATATCAATACACACTGGACTACGGGAAGAAAATAGTGACAATAACGACCTCTGGGTCAGATTTAACACTCTCCAAACCTCCTGACCCGATTTCTATTCATGTATTTTCCGTATGTACAATGTAATGTGTTACTGATACTGAACTAAACCTTAAAACTAAACCCCAAAACGTGAGAGCGAATCCATTGTGTTAGGCAAGGGCTTTCTAAAAGAGACTAGAACACTGTGGGTGTGTAGAACGCTGGAACACACAGCTCGGAGTGAAACGTTGAGATTAATGATACACGACCAAAGCAACTCGGTACGTTTACACCAACCGATCAGGGAACGAATCACGAAGGGGTGGCGGATAATAACGTGGCGAGTGTGATGAATACGACGGGGGCAAATGAAACAGAACATGCACATTGTGATGCGTTAGTGCGAGTGGAAACCATGGAGCTCCGGTACCGATGCTGCTCGTTCCTGCAGCACCTTCATACAAAGTCTTCTTATGAAATATGTTCTGTAAATATTGACAAAATTTCTTTATGTAATTTAATGCTAACACACACACACACACACACGTCGATACCGGAGTAACTACCTTGCACGCTTATTTATTTAATTATTTAATGAGACGATCGTTCATCACACGAGTCGTGTAGACGCACAATTTTGACTCCTTGACTTGCAGGTCTTCGGATTGTAGGAGGAAACCGGTGCGCCCGGAAGTAAATCCCACGCAGACACATGGAGAACATGCTCATGCACAGAAAGATCATGTGTGTGATTGAAGGATTAAGCACCGGTTAGACTGGATCATGGATGGATGCAGGAATTAACATGATTGACTCTTATACTCCCCTCTTTATTTATTTATTTATTTATTGGAACACGAATGATGGTCTGAGTTGAATTTATAGTGCAAATAAACTTTACAGGGTCTAAACTGGCACAAACATCATCTTGGCTGAAATGTTCGGCCAGATTTCGCTCCCACAACAGGACGACCCAGCGCTGGCGGGCGGGCGATAAGCGCCTGGCGAATGGGCGCGTGATTGTTTACGATGCTCCTCGGCCCAAACACGGGAAACAACAAAAGAGTCACATGTGGGGGATTCGATTATGAGAGAAAAAATTTACTTTAAGAGTCACTACGATACGATATAAATGCCACAACTTTAAGATTTCAAATCATTTTAATTGTGACAAAGTTTGTGTTCAGATCGGTTTTATTACAGGTCGTTTATTATTATTTTGTATTGACATCAGACAGACCGGTTTTATAAAAGCTTTAAAAAAGACTCGACAGCGGTGATTGTTAGAATCTAGACTCCTTTTCCACTACTGAGCTCCACATTTAACACAATCCGTGCAGCGAAACACACACACACACACACACTAGGGGGCAGCAGTGAGGCACAGCACCCGGAGCGCAGTTACAATACCTGTATATTATACACATCATGTACAGTATAATAAACACATATGATGGTATATACTACTATATGATCACTTTTACATTATTATTAATAATATTAAATACTCAATATTAAGTAGCATCCTGGTAGTGGTCTGACTTTATTACTAATTACTAGTTTAGTACCTTGACTATTATAGCTATGACGGCTACAGCTTTATTCTAAAGGTAAATAATAATAATAAAAAATATCTCCATGGTAATTTCTTACAGTTTAAAAGCCCATAAAGTTTCCGCGTGTGAAAGCTTCTCTTCAGCTAAATTGTTACCTGACATTGTGATTCATGGTTGTGAGAGAAAAAAATAAACAAGTAAATAAATAAATATGAGAAACGATTTGTAATGTGCAGAACGGACGTGTAATTTATGCTGCAAAACATCACAAATTGTGCGACCATAATGCATCAGTGGCTTTCACGTTTTGACAACGACAAGCGAGGCCGTCCGCCGTTCGGTCGCACCGGTAAGTGACAGATCTCACAGACGCACAAATACTGCACAAGACCACATGATTGGGCACAATACTGTCCCCGTCTGGGTGTGACATTAATGACGGGCGCATGAATGACGTTCCATCTCACTGCTGCTTTTTCTTTTGTGCATAATAAAGGTTTAATAATTACACACAATACCAAACAGCACACAGCGTTCAGCTCGGAGATTTTCAACACCCTGTTAACCCCCCCGAACCCCCCCACACCCACACCCCACCCCTGTGTACCGTACCTGCCATTCATCCTGGAATAATAACGGTTGTCGTTGCTTTTTGTGAGGCTGTCGTGTCCTGGTGCTGATCGGAAGGTCGCCGGTTCCATTCCAGAGTCGACACAAGAGCTCTTGAGCGAGACATCGAACCAGAACCTGCTGAGGGTCTAATTACACGTGCTCACTGCTGCCCTCTAGTGTTTGTTTTTTGTTGTGTATAAATGTGCACGGGTTATGTTTATTGTGCATGATTAATTCTTATGACAGAGAAATAACAGATTACTGTTAAATAACAGTACGATGGTCCAGTAAGGTGCATGGTACCAGTATAGTACCAGTACGATGGTCCAGTAATGTGCATGGTACCAGTATAGTACCAGTATGATGGTCCAGTAATGTGCATGGTACCAGTATAGTACCAGTACGATGGTCCATATGATGCAGATTCCTGTGTAGTTCTTTTTTGAGCATCTACTTGTTGTGCAGTGTAAGGCGATGTGATGCCACCAGGTTGAATAAATCATCTTCCAGTACCAGGACGCCCATCATGTAAGCTGGCACAAAACCTTTTAATAGAGTCTCTCATCCCTGCTGCTTCTGACACATTCATACAATTTGGAGTTTATTAGAGTCTCACGCGGTGCTTCTGGAGAATTGTGTGTGTGTGTGTGTGTGTGTGTGTGTGTTTCTTTTTACCCCCATTAAAGCCTCTTTTATTTGCCATCATGATCACATGAGGTGGAATCCGGTTCTCGTCTGAACAGACCGAATTCGTCTACATTCGGCTGGCTTTTCCTCTTTATTAATTTATTAATTTTTGCAGACTCAGGTTAATTGTGTCTCATTTTTCAGCAGCACTCCGGTCTTGTTCTTTTTCGCTTGGAGTCTTTATTTTCTCATTATCCGTCTACTTTTTTTTTTTGATTTATCGAGCCACGTTAATCAAGCTGAGACAAATTCATTTAGAGTCCAAAATGACGCCACGCGTTTGTGCCGTGAGCCCTGGTCGGCAGCGTCGGCACGCCGGTGATGAACGCGGGGGATGTATGATTTCAGCGTCCTTGTGATCCTGATTTCAGGGATTATTTGAGGTTTTTCAGCTGGTTTTCACATTTCTGACTTTTGATTGGTGGAAATGAAGCACCCCGGGGTTCCCGGGGTACAGTGGCCTTGTTCGGATGACGACTCTGTGTGTGTTTGTATGTGTGTGTTAGTGTGTGTAAACACTTCACCACGTGCGGCGTCGCCACTTGTGACCAGCTGTGTTTGGCTTCTTTCCTGTTGGAGACGGCGTCTCCGGTGGCCACTGTAGGTGTCACTCCGAGCGCGACTTCGTTGCCGTCGGTGTCGCTTGGCAGCTTTTGTTGTCGCCGGCACGGCAACACAAACACACAATCCGGATCCAGAGCCACGCAGACGCTGACTAGTAGCTTAAAGACGATCTTTATATCAGCTTTAACTACAACAGCAAAGCAAAAGTATGTGGACGCCCAGCATTCACCTGGTTTCCTTAAGTTCTGCCTTGATGATTGTAATACGATTATATTTACCGTTAAACCAGTTACAGTAAAGACTCTTGGCTCGTGAGTTTATATAATTAATTTAATATATTTAATATTTATAAATATTTCCCTCACAGTTCGAAACTCTTTGATATTAGATTACTCAGGGCGACGGGGTGGCTTAGTGATTAGCATCTCATCTCACGGTAAGAAGAAGTCCTGGGTTCGGGTTTTAATTCTTGGGGTTTTCTGCTGTGTGGGTTTCCTTCCAGGTGCTTGGTTTCCTCTGACAGTCCAAAGACATGCAGTCAGGTTAATTGAAGGTAGTGAAAATGTTTTTTGTTTGTGTGTCTGTCTGACTTTGTCTGACGATTGAGACCAGCAGCACACTTTGCTGCAGCTTTAATAGTGTGTGTGTGTGTGTGTGTGTGTCTGTGTGTGTCTGTGTGTGTGTGTGTTTGTTTGACCTGAACTGTCGTATTTTAATTCTAAGTTAACAGAAAGAACTGTTTTGTCTTTTTTTTGTTTCTTGTTTCTATTGAAACTTCTCGTCAGTTTTTATCTTTTTTTTTTGTTTTATTTTGATGATCGCTGTCAAACGAAACTCGTTTAAAGTCACTTTCTGATTCTGGACCCTTTATTTTCTTTTTCCTTTCATCTTTTCTCCCTGATGCCGAGCTGTAAAGCTCCTGCCACCCACCCACATCATCCACCTTTCCATTAAATGTCACTATCATTAATAGCAATCGATCCAAGTACAGAAACCCTGCTGGCCAGCATCGGCATAAAGGGTAAGAATTTGATTCCATGTTTAGAAACGTGCTTAGAAGTTGGCGTCGGTCCGGACTGCTTCAAAACGTCAAGGTTTGTGCCCTCGTTGTTCACCACGACCCGCCGGAAACATTCTGCTGATACCCCATCGAATCGTGTTGTAAATAATCTCTGTTTTATCATCATCGATCTCATCCTGGTTTTATTATTTAATTAAAACATCAAGGCGGATTTATTTTATATAACTTTAGTATAACTTTCGAATGACCCGAACCATCAATGAATAACTAAATAAGTCTGAACTCTGGACCGTCACTGCTCTGGAATTCATGCATCCATCATCTAGTGTATTGGTACCCATCAGTGTTTATTAATGAGCTTATAAATAAGAACTTCACCCCTGAACCACTTCTGTATGATTCTTGCATTTTAATGCTTCCGGGTCACATCTTGTTTGAGTTAAAGAAGCCGATCTGATCTAATTAAATACTCCATAATGTAATTTATGATGTAAATCGTGTCCTCGTGAGAATTCTGCCAGTCTGTACCGTGTTGGCATCGACACTGGCATGCAGGATGCTATGATTCGATAACCCCCCGACGGTGCATTTTTATTTTACATGTAAAACTGTGAATTGTGTTTGTTTTGTTTGTTTCTTTGCATTATGCAGACTTGCACTTTTGCTGCTTTCCCTGCGGATTATCCAGCACGTCCACGCGCGTCTCCAAACTGACACGGTCGACAGCATCCGAGAGATCTTAAGAATAGATCGTTTCATGATGCGCTTATTTTTCTTTTCTTTTCTCCCGATGCTGCCACTCTTGCGTGTGTTAGTCTGCTGATTATCCATCTGTTTTTAAATAGCCGGCTAAAGAAAGCATCTCCATCTCCGCTCCCTGCAGCATCCACTGCAGATTAGCGAAGCACACCGTAGCTTAGCTTAGCCGCTAAGCGTAGCTTAGCTTAGGCTAAGTCTGGCTCACTTCGTGTTTCATTTAATGCACAGTACGCATGCACTAAATACTAAATAAGCCCATGACAATTAAGGCTAGTCTGTTGCTAACTATTTACTTGTGACATCATAATCATGAGCAAGGACATAAATCACGTAACCATGCTCGATTGAGCGTGGTGTCTATTTATTTACACAGAATGTACTAGAATCTCTCGTTTACTGTGTTTAAATCATTTCTCTCTGGAATGCTGGACAATAATTATAATCATGGTTATAAATAGTTCGTTTTTATTTCTGAACCCAGGGGCCAACAAGTCATGTGTCTACATCGAACCCCGACTCCCCGAAGCCCCCATCAGTCAGACATTCAGCAACTCGTAATGTATTTAAATGTATTTATAATCTAGATCAGGAGCTCCGGTATCAGCTCACGTGTACAGATGTTTATATACCACGCAAAAATGTTTACGTGTCTAAAACAAATCCTAAAACCCTTTTACATCCAGTCGTGTTCAATATTCATTCATCAATAAACCATCCCGGTCTTTTCTAAACAACCCCTGCCCCCCCCCCCCCGTGAGTTTAGAATATAGATAGCTTATTATCATCACCACGTTCCTGTATAATGTTAATGAGAGTGTTATAATAAGTCATGACGATGAAATCACTACACTTTCTGTGTCCTGATACATCCCATAACGACGATCCCCATTAAGAGCTGCTTAATGAATGGAGCTGCTGTTACGGTCGTCAGTGGAGACGGGACGAGCTCATGGATGTAATAATACTGATGCATTATTGGATTAATGATGTCATTATTTTGGTTTACATGCACGGTGCGACCCCAGGAACTGTTTTCACTCCACAATCCAAACCTGCATGAAATCAACAGCAAACTGTTCAGTGGATTGTGGGAGGAAACCGGAGAACCCGGAGGAAACCCACACAGGCTATGGGAGCACATATAAAACTCCACACAGGAATCACTCGGTCCCCTATATAACACTATAAACACTATACATGTGTGTGATTAACCACGTATAAAGTGAGATTTACCTGTATATATATATATTAGGGCTGACCGTGATTAATCGATTATTCGTTGGTCGACAGAAAAAATTCCTAGTCGGACAAATTTCATTGGTCGATTAGTCGCAGGAAGAAAAAAACGCTGCGTCTCGTCAAAGGACTTCTGGGACTTTTAATTTGAACGGCGTCACAAAGGAAGACGTGACACTC
>JAOTRQ010101637.1:0-10165 GCA_028565875.1 Hoplisoma paleatum | reverse complement strand
AACTATAATAGCACCAACACATCTGTTGATTTAATAACAATAAAAAAACATTTTAAAAAGCAATAAACATGTTTGTTATTAAGAATAAACGTGCATTCATTCAAAATTTTAGTAGCAAAATAATTGCGATTAATTTGCGATTAATTAATTACAGATCCAGTAATTAACTCGATTAAAATTTTTAATCGAGTCCCACCACTAGTTTTTATCTGTGACTTAAACATTTATATACTGTACTCAGGAACGACTGTTATCTTTTATTCTATTTTAAATAATTGAAAATCCGTTTATATCCACTAGATGGCAGTTTCGGACTGAAATGATATTTTAACAGTAAATCAATAGCACCTGTAAAAGGGATGAGTTCTAGTCGTCATGGCGGCTCAGTAGCACAATAATAAAGTCCCGGGTTTGATTCCCGAGTTAAGTGATCCATCAAATGTTCTCACTATAATTCTCATCGATGACACTTTGAAATGTGAACTTTTGCTTAAGGTAAAATGTTTGCTTCAAGGCCTCTTTTTTTAATTCTTACCTGTCTCCCTGACTACAGTATTGCATCATAGTGATAGCATTAGGATGGTGATGTGCAGTTTAGTTTTTAGCCAGACATAGAATTTGTGGTTCTGTCTCAGCCATTTCATTTTTGTCTCATTAGACCAGAAAATTCTTTGTGTAGCCAGAATCTATTCCATGCTATTCATTATCTCCAAGTGACCACACTATGACACCTTATTTATCAAGTGCTTCAGAGATTATTATCACTCCAAAAGACTCCCCTATCTCAGCACAGATCTTTCAGCTCATTTAGCTTGACCACTAGGTTTATTTACTCCACGACTGAAGCTTTGTCTGTTCAAATGCCCAATTTACCCAAATCACATTCAGTTAACTCAATTTGTAATAGTTTGATTCTTTTAATGAACTTAAAAGAGACATATTACGCTACATTATGTGGGTCTCTGCTCCTATATCCATTCCAAATTTGCATAAATTCTATCCGTTTTTGGTTTGGTATCAGGAAAAAAGAACTATTTTGACTTCCGTGGAATTGTGACACAAAAACGATGTGATACTAGAGTACTAAACGATTCACAGTTTTAGTCTGCTTATGGCTTATACAGTGTAAATTTAATTCATGTGAATAATATCTATCTATATATCTCTTGCTCGTTTTTCTCCAACGTATTAACACTGGATCTAAACGTTTCCGACTGTAGTGGATGGAAACATTTTTTGTGGGAGGTTGACATTGTATTTCCAGACCTTGTCCTTCCTCTCACCTGATCTGTTCTTCCAGACCGCACTAGCTGACACTGCATTTTTTCATAGAGGGTATCAGGTCATGCGCTGTGGTTCAATGGGTTGGTATGTGTGCATGTCAGGGCAACAGAGCTCAATAGCTCTAATTCAGCATTCAGCTTTATTCAGGCCAGGTGGGACAGTGTCAGCTGAGCTGGCCATTCCCAAAGCTGTGTTTATTGGGGCCACATGTGATGAATTTCTATTTTTGGTTTGCCCCTTTTTAATATGTGATAATAAGTGATAATTCAAGAACTATATATACACATTTAAAGCAAAAATGATACTCACAATTTCCTCTTCGTTCCCACTGTGTTCATGGGATTGCCTTGTATTTGGCTAAACAGGAATTGAATAAGCTAACAGAAAAACCAAAAGACAGAGAATTGTTTAACACCAACCATTATCACAATAACAATGATTCAGCATTAGCCATCAAAAACCAAATCATTCATGTTTCATGTGATGTTTCTCACTTTATTAACCACTTTTTGTTGCTGTGTATGGTGTTGCCTTAATGATACAACTTCCCGCCAGAGTACTTCATTCTGTCTACACAGAAAGAACAGATGATTAAGTTATTAGTACTTCAAGATGTATAAAGAGATGCAAAAGTAACACATTTACTGACTAGGCATAACATTATGACTGCTGATAGGTGAAATGAATAACAATGATTACTGCATTTGGGCACCGAATTTACATGGGATATATAAGGCAGCGAGTACATATTATAAAAGAAATTTGTAGATTCGTAAAGTACTCTCTATCTCTCTATATCTATAGTTGATCTTTTATGAAGCTGTTGTTTAGTTGATGTTTAGTTGGTTCAAGCTTCGCCAATGTTGGTTTCTGCTGTTGAGACACTTAACCCTCAATTGCTCAGACTGTATACTGTATCTATAATGTAAGTCTCTTTGGTTAAAGGCATCTAGTGAATGCTCTAAATGTAAATTTAGTGTCAGAAAAAAGAATGAAGTGAATTTGGGGTATGAATTTGATAAGTGACTAAATGTCATGGCTAGATCCAAACATCTTCAAAACTGCAGCTCTTTTAGAGTGTTTCCGGTCCGCAGTGATCAGTGTCTATCAAAAGTGGTCCAAGGAAGAAACAGTGGTGAACAGATTACAGTTTATTGAGCAACCAAGGATCATTGTGATTTAATATAACAGATGAACTACTCTATATTAAAATCTGCGGAGGAAGTAAATGTTGAATTACTGTAATAATTGTTGTAGTGTACCGATTACTGCTTTGTGTTACTCTTTTGTGTTATACTTGGAATTAACTTTGTATTTGAATGACAAAAAAAGTAATGTTTTGATGCCAGCGACCCTGGTTAAATGGGTAGTTTCTGAGATTGCTGGCATAACAGATCGTAGCAAACGCCTTCAGCTGTGTGTCCCCGATTGGATTATTATGCTAGTATTCAGTCAAGAGTCAACCCTCAGTTTGTTGTTTATATTGAGCGTTAATATTTGTCATGGACAGTGGGGTAAAGCATGCAGATGTTGGTTAAAGCACAAGCTAGGGGGCTTAGATGTATCTAGCTGGTTGGGGAAAGCTAACTTTATTTGTTTTTTCTATATTCAAAAGTATCCTCGATGGCACCTTCTGACGTTCTTAGTGTGTCTCACTTGTGCCTCTCGTCTCTTGTGCATTTCAGATTTTTCCAGGGGACCGATGTTGCCATATATTGCTCCCATACTGATACTCGAGGGTTTTGAGTTCAAGGCTGTGCTCCCAGAGCTCTCCCAAGGTTAAGAGTTGCGATGGGCATTTGATCCGCCAAGATGCAGTATTTTCATTAATAAATAAACCATTTTTGTTTTGTACTTCTTATGTCTGTATTTATTCGTTGTTTTTCTTTTCTCAGAACTATAATAGGTTGCTTAAAAGTATTGCATAAAAGTCACCTTACTGTTTCATGTCTTGCATCTGGCACTCCTGATTGTCTTGCTGGTTCCGAAGGACTTGTACCTCATACAGAAGTTTACTTAAGTCCTCTTGTCGGATCTTAGTCTCTTCACTTTTCACTATGGATACCTGTGAAAAAACAAATATGTTCATCCATCACCTGGGTTTTACCAGCACTTAATCCTATTTAGGATTACGGTGGGACATGTCCTCCATGTGGAAAATTTTCAGTATTTCTAATTAACCTGACTGCATGACTGTGTGAGGAAACTGGTGTACACAAAGGGGTTCCATACAGACACAAGGAGAACATGCAAACTCCACACCAAAAGCTCTGTATTGTCTAACCCTCAATGTTTATTGTATTTGTTGTTAGGTAGTTTTATTTTAGAGACTTTTTTCAGTCAAAGTTTTTTAAAAAATATCAAACATTTCTCTTTAAAGATTAGATTCTACATGACTTGCATAAACATTTAAATGTATCACCAAGTGAGTGAGTGAATTCTACTGAGTGGGATAGAATTTTAGAGATACCAAATGTGTGTACATTTGAAAAGGGGGCCTACTAGTAGTCATGGAGCCCCCACCATCACAACCACCCTTTTTATGGGACACACTGGTTCCCCTCAAAAGCATTAATAACACCATTAATGTATAATCAGTTATTGTGCTCAGCCTACACTGTTTGTAAAAATATTTGGTGCAGAATTTCAATGTACAAAATAAGGTAAAATTAGAAATGTGAACACTCCACCTCTGCTTTACCTCAAGTGTTTACTTTAGTTGTTCACTTAACTAAACTAAACCAGAACTATTGGTATTTGTAACTACTGATATCAGTGTTTAAAGCCGTCACTGTACCTCAAGCCTACTATGTCCCACCACCCTTGGAACCCTAAGGAAATCTTGACTAAACTCACCACTTTTTAATGCACAAGAAAGAGAAGCGTCAAGACTTTTTTGGTACTATCATAGATGGTGGAACTTCTTTTGGAAGTCCTTTTGATTCCCTGTCTGTAAATAAAGACTTGACATCTTTAGGGTTATAGTTATATAAGTTAACCACCAGCACCTCTGTGATGACTGCATTTTCGTACCTTGCGCTTAATGTGTTCCAGCAGATGCTCATGGCCTTGAAGAAAGTAAAGATGTTGAAACTCTGTATCATCTCTCTCTGGCTTTACTAGACCACTTTGTTCAATATTTACCACTTTTCTAAAGCCATCTACACATGAAAACAGAATAAAAAGAAAGAAGAAGCAAGAAATTGGAAATCTATCTATATGTGCACAAAAACTGATATAATGTAACATCCATTCGTTTGGTTTGTCATTGCATTAGCCTGGTCAGGGTCACAGTGGTTTTGATTTAGTAAATGAAAGGCAGGTTGCATTCTGAACAGTCTTTAACATTTTAAGTAAACATTTTAGCAGACCCCTTCATCCAAAGCAAAGTGTGATAAATTGGTTCTGAGGAATGGGGTGGATTTTAAGAAAAATTGTGAAGAGCCGAGAAGGGGAAAGGGTAGGAAGTGGGATGAATACTGATAAGAGGAAAATGAGTAGAGGGGGAGGTGACTAGAGTAAGTGCTTGGATAAATAGGGGCAGGATGAATAGAAGTGGTGAGTTCAATAGATGTAGGACAAATTGTGGTATGGATTGAGATCAATAGGGGGAAAGTGGTAAAATAAATGGTGATGAATAGGAATAGGAAAAGAATAGGATTTTAAACTTCTGTTTTTCATCGACAGAATTGTAAAAGAGTTTGTGAAAGCAACAACACAAACAGACAGCTGAGATTTTTGACGGTATGCTCAAATAATATAGTGATGGTTAGTATGGTAATGTTTACTAGTATGAAAGCACTTCTGTAAGTCGCTCTGGATAAGAGTGTCTGCCAAATGCAGAACATGTTCATATAAATCTAAAGAGTATATTGACTAAATCAAGATTCACTTACTTAAATTTTAATTTATTAGTTTACAAAAGTGAACTCATTATTTTTGCATATGGCATAAGGTAGATAAACCTCTCTTAAAGCACTTTACACTAGTAGAAACTGTAAATGATTAAATAAATCTGATAAATAAAAATCTGTCTGAACAAAATATGTGTATCTAATACAAACAAACCTCTGTTTGACAGACAAAAAGCTGGGAGCATTGGGAGCGTTGGTCTGTAAAATGCAAGGTGGTGAAAAAATAAACAAGCAAAGCAAAAATGATGAAGTGTAACGTGAACAAGGTATATAGATACTATATGTGAATTACTAACATATAACAACTTATAAATAATTACTGAAACACAGCTGGTGGATACATTTCACTAGAACTTGCTAACATTAAGCATGATAAACAAGAACAATGCAATTAACCAGAAAGCCTTTTATTCATCTAAAATGCTGGTCTTGGTATTTAGGTATAAGTACATTTATTTATACTTAAATATAGTTTACTTGATTTTGTAAATTAATTCTGAATCTGTTAAATATAGCTCTGTTAAATCTAGGTCCCAATGTATTGTGATATGGATTAGAATCAAATAGATAATAATAAATAAATGCATCAGTGTCATTTCTTAAATTCATAAATTAGTTTCACCGCTGTACACGCTATATAATATAATATACGTACACATGTTAAGTTGGCGCACAAAACTGGCCATGTTGTTGTGCTTGAAGTATTTGGGCAGAACCTCCTTAGCAAAACTGCCTTGATCTAAGACATGAAAACTTGTACCAGTCTAGAGAAAGAAAAGGACAATTGAAAAAAGCATTTATAACATTCTGTATCATTAATAATATCAATTATCATATCATATATAATATATTTTTCTGATGCACAGGGGACAACCATAATGTCAGAAAACAAGCTTATGTTATTACAGTATGAAACAAGTGGTGTTAATAATTGAAATAATAATGTTATACTTGAAATTTCCCATTGAGGATGAATAAAGTACTCTCTATCTCTATCTATCTCTAAATTGTACAATTAATCAGTCTACTACATGTCTTTTTGACCATGTACCAGGCCATTC
This sequence comes from Hoplisoma paleatum, assembly GCA_028565875.1. Classification (NCBI taxonomy): domain Eukaryota; kingdom Metazoa; phylum Chordata; class Actinopteri; order Siluriformes; family Callichthyidae; genus Hoplisoma; species Hoplisoma paleatum. The sequence goes on along the minus strand of JAOTRQ010101637.1, from coordinate 3,906 downwards.
ATGTTTTGGTAACAAATAAGCTCCCAGTTTTTCCAGTTTAGGAACAACATCAGACGTTTAACCTATAAACATTTAGAATCTGAATACAAATCCAATTTACTTTGAGAAACAGCACAATTTCAATATTTGTGTCATTCTTTGGGAGGGTTGCATTTTATTGTGCTAAAAATACATTTCAAAATAAACCCAAAACACCTCCACAAATATTTCATGAAATCTAAAAAATAAGACAGGATTACAAATTATACTGGTCTTTGCCAGTCTGCTGATTTTGCTTCCTTTGTACCCCAGTCTTGTAACATCTTTATTTTCCTATAATCCTTCGGTAATAGTTTCATAAAACCAAAACTCATGAAACTGTATAGTTGCGTATCATAAAAATGTTCATATAAATCTGTTATCGCAAACCATCACAGCTTTTGGCATCCTAAATCCAAGGCTTTTATTTAAAGGATTCTCTTCCCTTGGTGGAAAATCAATGAGGGTCAAATTTAAGAAATACCCACTTCTAGTTACTTTTACTATTACAACCAAACAAAACAGTTCTATTGAAAATACATTTTTTGTATTCTTGATCATTCTTCTTCTGCTTTAGTCCCATTCAGTTGTAAGGTCTTGTTGATTTGGCACAGTTTTTTATGCCACATACCCTTCCTGAATCAATCATCGTATTTATCTGGCCTTGGGACCAGCAGTACAATGCACTTATTTTTCCATTCTGGTTTCTAGGTTGGCACCCTGCCAAACATCAATGCATAGATGTGCTGGTGGGCAGGGGATATCCCACTACTCAAATGGGCTTCATAGGTTAATGCCTTCAAGCTTAAAAATGAACAAATATAAGCAATTTTTGACACACAATACAATGGTAGTGCAGCTACAAGTACTTTTTATAGCTGGTACCAGTTTATATATATTTAAAGCAGTAGGAAGTGTTACTCACACTGCTCCAGCAGATGAAATGGTTAGTATCTGGGTCTTCCACAAGTGTCCACAGTTTGGTGAGGAAAGCAGGCACATTACTAACATATCCTCCATCCACACCTATAGAGCCAGGTGACTCCTGCATGGTTAGAATTGTCCTGGGTTAAAGTTTCTGTTGTTTATCCCTCTAATATTGTTAAAACTCTTTAGTCAATCTCATTTCAGATTTCAGCAATGCTGCGACACTGTTATGCTGCTAAAGATGCCTCCTCTCACTGTCTTTGTGTATAATGCTGACTTTCACCAGCATTGACATCTAGCCACATCAGGCCATGTCATTCACACACATTTGAGTCAGCATAAAGAGAGGATGCAGCCTCATCACCGCTAACATAACAAAAGAGACTGCAGGTACAATGCATGGCTCTACAAAGCCTAGAATAATGGGACTTGGTCACATTGGGCAATGCAACCCAATCTGTGCATGTGAGTTCTGTGTGTTTGCTTCAAAGTCTACTGTATCAATTTTTAAATTGATTTATTTTAAGTAACTGTATACATTTTATTGACTGACCTGTTTACAGTTTTAAAAGGTTAATTAATTTACTCTGTTTCCCCCCACACTTATTCTTATAATCATGTAAATACTTGAGTTGTGGCTTGCTGATTTTCTTTTTAGATTTCATGGCATTCATTTGACATCATGTTATGAAGTCATGTCTGATTTACTTGGTTTACTTGTTCTGCTTACAAAAAACAACATATTTCATGTCAAATTTGTTAAATTCGTAAAACTTAGGAAGTATTTAACTGATATTTGTATTTGTACAAATGTCAAGTAACAAACTAAAGGTGTTTGGCTCCAATCTTGGATGTCTGGGGTCTAGACAGTCTGGTGCCCTCATGTTTGTCAGATTTCCTGGCATTGCATGTTTGCTTCTGGCTGCTTCTCATTTCTGATCTCCAGTACTGGGTCTGTCCACCCCAAAAATAGACCAAGGAGCACAGCTTTGGGGTTCTTGGTGGTAGAAACTTCTGGTGATCAGGGATTTAATTTGTCATTGCTTTCTTCTCCGATTACTCAGGTTTGATGATTGAGGTGGGTGCTGATGTCCAGTGAAAGTCCCTTTGTAGTTCTGCTGTAATAATTAAGGGTTCCAGAGTCAAAAAGCTTCTATTTTGAATGCTGTTTACTCTTAATCAACTTTCTAAGTAAATCTTCCTGAGTACCTTTTTAACTTGACTTTAATGCTTCTGTTTGTTGTTTTTATTTAAAGATATACCATGGATTTCCCAGTGACCTCTGCTAACCGCTTGCTCGCTTGATTTCACAAAATCTCTGGCCAAGTAGAGCCACAGGCTTGCAAATGGCAAGTAAGGTCACTGGCCCCAGCCTTTATACCAGCAATAAATGTTTGTCACATATTTTTATTTATATGTCACAAGACCTAGGCTAGGTTACAAAAAAGGTAAAGTATATGTTCTCTTCTCATCCATCATGGAAGTACTTTAGCTGACAGAGGAATTGCAACCATAAATAGGAAATGACTACAATACAATAAAAATCTCTTTCAAATGGCGGCCCTAGTGTGCTTTCAACGTAGAGATTCATCTCTGGCTGCTCTTCTATCTATTCACTGTTTGTTTTTGCTCATTTGATTTGTTAATGGTTTACATAAAGTGTATTGACTTTTAAGACGCTGAAGCTTTACCACATAGGGATGCCCACATTAACACCAATATAAATTTTATTTTAAATTCAATTTGGCAGAAAGTGATCTGACCTGTCTAACATGTTCCACCTTCCCCCACAGCTTATGTATAAAACTGTAGCCTATCATTGATTTCTGGCAATCAATCAATCAAACAATTTTTTAATATTAGTGTTTCTTTACTTTTGAGACACTATACTTCATTGAATAATAAATATGATATAAAATAACTCATGCATAAGCATCTGTTTTGGGTTTGGATGCTTCCAAAGTTTTTTTCCCCTTATTTAATCAAAGGACTGCTTTTTCACTATCTGCTACCAGGTTAATCACATTGTAGATTTGGATATAATAGGTTTAGACTTTTCAGACAGTATTATGAGCAGAAAGGATTTACATTTTAAAGAATTAACCTGTTAAATTAGAACAAAATATTAAAAAATTATGGATATATATATAATTTTGGTACCAATACAGTTACATCTACCTTAATAAGATGCATGTTCAAAGATTTAAGTGTCGCAAACTAAGTTAAATAAGTCAAGAAACGAGACAGACATGACATTCGGATTCACAACGTACAATATGAATGTTAATATTGATACTAATGCTGGGCTAGTGCTAATGATAAACTATTCTAATTCATTGCTAATTCCTATGCGTATGCTAACTCATGCTAACAAATGGACTAAACACAGTTGGTTTGCAGGGACAAATCCAGATAACGACAATTCACAAGTTTTATTAAAGCTAAGCTATTATGAACTCAGTAATGTACAGTGACTATTAGAACATGGAAATCAAGATTATACCATACAGTGTTGTACCCAGTTCACATTTAAAATGAACTAGTTCAAAGTTTTGTTAAAACTAATTTAAATAAACTAGTTCACATTTATAGTTTATTAACCCCTTTCTACCCAGCCATCACCAACCAGAAATCATTGCTACTCACAAAATAAATCTATTATTATGTACTACACTGACTAACAGCTATACCCATGTTGAGGTTGAGAATATATTAATTATTTTTAATATTTAATTAAACCTTTATAGTTTGTAGTTTTGGCAATAAACCTTTTTGTAGCCTATTTTCTTTAGTTCTTTAGTTTAGTTAGATTATCTTAAAAAAAAAAAACAATGCAGTTTAGAATAAAGGTATAATTTTTTTTGCATTATTATCACATTATCATGATTACAAATTATACTGGTCTTTGCCAGTCTGCTGATTTTGCTTCCTTTGTACCCCAGTCTTGTAACATCTTTATTT
>JAOTRQ010101636.1:0-20159 GCA_028565875.1 Hoplisoma paleatum | reverse complement strand
GGAACAAGTTGGTGAACCCCCACCCCCCAAAAAAGTCAACATTACCAGATGCCATTTGGCAGCCTCTGGTAGAAAAATGGGTCATATGAAAATCCTGGTATAGTTCTATTGTTAATCTTGGCGGCACGGTGGCTAAGTGGTTAGCACGGTCGCCTCACAGCAAGAAGCCCGGGTTTGATTCCTGGGTCGGGCCGGGGGCTTTCTGTATTTTCTTGGCATGTTCTACGGGTACTCCGGTTTCCTCCCACAGTCCAAAAAATGCAGTTGGTTGATCGGAGATGTGTAAATATTGGCATAAAGGTTCACAAGAACATTTGCTGAGAAACTCTAGGGATTGGTAGCGGTCCACAGAGGACCCAAGAGTCGGAAATGACAGAAAACAGGTAAACACACATACAATTTAATCTTACTTTTATGAGCAACTTGTTGTAAATATGTTAAATATATAATTTTGTTTACAGCCTGCTAATAGGATTAGTCAATATATTCAGAGAGAAATTGCAGTTTACCTAATGCAAAACAGGCAGTAATTTGACCTGATTTTTTATTATATTTGAGCTTAAATCCCATTATTTGTGTCGGTATGATGTGTGCAATCCAATTAAATTCAGAACCCTGTCCTACATTTTCATGAATTATCTCTTGGGGATAATTTGATATTTATTAACTTTAATAATTGACTTACTGATATCAATGATGCAGTGCTGCGAACAAATTAGCATGAGCATATTATTGCAACATCAATGTTGTGTAGAGAAATCGAGTCCTGTTGTTGTTTCTCATTTGTATTACACTACATTTTGTTGCCTTCTCAAGTTCTGAATTAAGCACCTGTAGAAATGAATAAACTGAAGCCTTAATTTCCTATTCATAATAGTTCAAAGCTGTTTACTGATCACTGTGTTGTACCGGTTTTGAGTGTATGTGAAGCACATACTTCAGAAGTCCAGAAACAAGCAGCCAGGCTAATTGGAGACACTGAGTTGTATAAGTTTTTAGTCACTAGGATGCATAAGCCAGTGCGTTGTGGTGCCAGTTCCAAGCTTGGATAAATAGGAAGTTTATGTCTGGAATGCATGTACAAAATCATCCTACTGTGTTGACATCCATCGTGTGTCACAATAAAATTAAGTAATATAATGTGTAAATTGTTTGTATATTGTCAATATGTTTGTAATGTGTGTGCACAGTCTTGGCCAATAAATGTAGTTTAGAAAGTAGAATAAGCATTCAGTTTGCTGCATTTTTATAAAAATCTAATACTTCTCCAGCCCCATACAGTAGTCATTAAACTTTTTGTCTGTTTATTTTTTGATTTGGTTACATTCATGACAAGAAATGGCTAATCTTGACACAAGGTTCTACAACTCACAAAGTTACGAATTCAGTATCGCCAATTAACCCGAAGAAATTGGAGCACCCGGGGTGCCATGCCTGGATATCAAAAAAGGTTTAAAGACATGCTTTGAAATTTCACCTATTAAAGTATAGCGTAATTATCCCACTGTGGGACTAATAAAGGATTATCATATATTATCTTATCTTATAGCTTAGTATCTAATGCATTTTGTGGTTTGGGATTGATTTTATGTTTGTTTGTTTTTAAGAAATGAAAAATGCATGAATAATAAATAATGCATGAACTAAATATAATGGTTTAGGTTAACTGGTCTTAGAAATTAATTTGTACAATATTATGTATATTAAAGTAAAGCACTTACCACAACACTACAATTTTATAAACAAATAACCATATAAATTCAGGTGGCATGCTCCATACCAAAATCCAGTTTTGCAGTTTTCACACATATATTAATATTTAATTATAACAACATATCAGATTTACAATGGCCCACTGGTCACTGATTAAGAGACTGATCTGAGAGTCTGATAGGGGGCTGATTGCCTTATTTATAGCAGTCTGGGAGTCTATGTATTTAAAAAAAAAAAAAACAGCTAAATGCCATCCACAGAAAATGACGGAAGAGAGTAGAAGCATAATTATTATGGGGAGCAGCTTTATTGGATCAAAGCTGTTAGAACTGGAATGACTCATTCAGTACACGGATGAGTTAATGCAAACACAAAAGATATTCAACACACATACATGAATCCGTGTTAGCTGCCTTTTTATTTTAAACATTAAGGAAACTAAAAATTTAATTCAACTGACGTAGAATTAATTTAGATTAAAAACAGCCATTCTTAATCAGATCTTTCATCATAAAACTAAAAAGTTCAGTAACCAAGACTGATTTTCTGTTAAAAGGCAATGCACGTTTATTGACTCCTTTTCCTGGGCATATAAGAGCTCAGTAGTAGACAGTAGTAGCCTAGTGATTTGGTGTTAACAATCAGGTGAAGAGCTGTTCTGATTTGTATCTAAACACTTTAATTATAGATTTAAATGAAATCTATTTATGTCAGTAGCATTGAAGCAACTAAATATGTTTTAAATAATCTAAATGTTTTATTAAAAGTCAAATTGTATTAAATAGGTCTTGATGGAAACGTATGCTGCTTATTATACAGTATTTCATGTTTACAACATTGATTAAAAACTTTTACATAATTATTTGAAGTACATTACAATTACTTATACTTGAGTTGAAAGGTGGTACAGTAGCTAAGTGCAAAGCACTGTAATTCCACAGTAAGACAGTTCAATCTCCAGGTGAGGCGGACTAAATCCTTTCTGTGTGGAGTTTGTACGTTCTCCCCATTTCCCCTATGAGTGTACTCTGCTCCTGTTTCCTCTTACAGTCCAATGACATACAAGCGAGGTGAAGTAAAACATAATCTATGGATGTGTAACAATATATACATTTGACCACTTACCCTTTTTTGTATGAACCACTTGTACAATCAGTTGTCATTCTGAGGCTTGATGTCTACCACTGTTCTGTACTATAAAAAGCTGCCCATTTAAAAATTTTAAATATACTTGTCTTAGAAGTAAATTCAGTATTGTTTAGACACTTCTCTCTCTGTGAGTAATTGCCCTGCAAAAATCATTTATGAGCACAACATATTTATATTAATAGAGAAACGAGGAACTTTAGAGAAACAAGTTTTTGGATCCACGTGCTTTGGCTATGTATATCATAAAGTACATTAAAACAGCTTAGTGGTGTATCTTAGTATCTAAAATGCTTGCAATTTCTCATTTAATACACATGCAGGATACCAACATTTAGTAAAAACATTCAGTTAAAAAGATGCACATTACAACTGAAGTAAATGTAGAAAATAAAGATCTAGACAAAATACTGAAAGTGGTAAATAGGTTATTCATCAGCAGTTTCAGCAGTACACGCACTAAGCTACAGTGGATTTATAAACAGAAAAACATATACAAAATAAAAGAACATTCTGAAGTGGCACAGCCAGACGCTGACCTCGTTACTATTGAGAAGCTGTTTGTTCGAATTGAAGATTGAAGATGAAATGGCGTTATGAAATTCTTTGTGGAGATGCTGCGAATGCAGGTACAGAAATTGTAAACCAAAAGTCTTTCATAAGAGTGCTCTTTACTAATTATTAAAAAGAAGTCATTATTAGACAAGTGAATAGCAATGCCACTAAGGAAAAGCACAGAAGAAATGCACCCCCAATTCTAAATTACCACAAATGTAAATAGCACCATGAAAAAAACATAATTAATAGATGTGGCTGGAGAAATGTGGTTCTTGCTAAATATAGTCTTGGTGGACACTTTTATTATGTTCGTTTATTCAAGATGACAAGTAAGAATAATCATTAATCATTTGCTAGATTGTTTCTAACAGTTTAACAATTTAGATGAAAAATACCATTATTTTAGTGAATTCCCAGAAAGTCATGAGGATGTAAAACATTAGAAAAAAAGATATACATATAAAATTGCCAACTTTAGCTGTTAAAGGGCTTTAGATTTTTTTTTTTTTTTTTTTACATTTAATAGGTCAAAACTGTTAAATACAATGTGCCTTACATTCTTGTTGAAACCATTAGCAAAACATGGCCGAAGGCATATAAAAACCTGAATCCTGACATGACCCCGGCACTAATGCAGTATGGTCAAAGTAAGCAAAACGGTTTCCCACAACGTTTTATTAGGGTTGAGGTCGGGGCTCTGTGCTGGCCACAGATGTTGATAAATCACCCGAATTCACACTTTTAGCCATTCTGTAAATACAAAAAAAGTTGACAGACAGTGTTAATGTAGTTCATACAAAGAGGTGTTATTGGTGCCTGAAAATGCATGAACAAATGTAAGTCTTTTAAACATGGTGAACATTAATTCTTTTTTTAAGTCACAATAATCACACAATCCAAGGTCAGATAAAGGAAAAACAAAGCTTTGTTATTAAATTAAAAACCAAATCACAGAAATCTATAATTTTGATCATGGGCTATATTATTATCTACATGCACATATTCATATGAACATCTCTGATTTAGAGAGAGGGAGAGGGAGAGGGAGAGAGAGAGAGAGAGAGAGAGAGAGAGAGAGAGAGAGAGAGAGAGAGAGAGAGAGAGAGAGCAAAAAGGAAGGCGAAAAAATGCATGACTCAAGACTGCTAACTCTTCAGTACATGTTTAGTTCATCACTTGAACATTACTATGTTGAATAAATATAAGTAAAAAAAATCAGACCAGACCAAATATAATCAGGAACACTCTGTTGACAGTTGTAGTCAGTGGACATTATAGAATCAGTCAATGATCTGGGTAAGCTGGGCTAGCACACCAGCATGTTTCTTCTGTGAGGAGAAAATCAATTCAAGCTATGAGCAAAGAGATCCCCAAAAGGACAAATTTAAAATTTACGACGACATACGAGCTGGGTCGAATGACGAATGCAAGATGCATCTGCATGGAGAGACAAGTGCAACATTTAGCAAATACCTTTACCCAAAGCAACTTACAATTTCAATTGAGAGTTAAGGGCCTTGTTTAGGGCTCTAACAGTGTCAATTTGGTGGTAGTGTGGCTTAAACTGGTGATTTGCTGATGACTAGCCTAGAAACTTAGACATAATTTGTCATCCTTAGGTTGACAGTCAAAAAACATGCAAAATTAGGTAAATTAGAGATACAAAACTGTCCATGACTGTTTTGGATGTAACCATGTATATTGATAAAAAAAAAGGTATAGTATTTCCTGTTTCCTGTAACGATCCTAACCAAAATTTACACACATATACATTATTACATGAAAGTTACAACACACTTAGATGATCTAACAGCTTTGTGTGTGGAAATACACTTTGCATTTTAAAGGAACTCCTTTCTATTCCATAACGACTGAATACATTTGCCTCTTAAATTCTTTTTTCTTATATTTTGTAATCCCACTAGACCAATTTACACAAGCAGCAATGACAATATAAATGGCCTACTTTCTTGTTCAAGCATAACATTATGAAAGCAACTATAAAGCAGACTAAACTGGTCCCTGTTACTGAAATGTAATGAAAAGCAGGCATATTGTTTGCTATATGCATTTCATTTGCCTTTACTAGTGTACAAAATATATTTAATCAGTTTGAAAAACTTTATTGAAAAATATATTTTTAAATTGAGTTATAGCAGTTTGTAAAAAAAATCTACTGTTTTATATATAATAATATACCATGTATTGTAAAAAAGCAAATTAGGTTTAGCATATAGTAAACAGGGTACACAAAAGTTTACTATATTTCAGTCTACTTCAGTTTTTCACAAATCAGTATAACGTCTGTTTCAGCATTTTTATGATCCGTTTCAAAACACTGATAAATTGTAAATCAGATGTGGGTGTTAGTGTACATGATTGATGAAACTTGATTATTTTGCCAAGGTGTTGGGGTCTTTTTAGGTTTCATCAATCTACAAATCTGACTTATCTATATTCCTTGTCAATTCCTTGTGGTCAGAAGTGTACAGCATCTTGGAGACTAGCCATTAAGTACTGCTTTATTCTGTGCATATTGCTACTTCAACAATTGTACTAGACTTCATCTTTATCCTTTTTGCACTCACACTGGTATTTTTTCAGAGTTGTCCTGACTAATTTGCATGCTGAAATGTGGGGCTTTCTTCAATGGCCAGACAGGTTTGCATCTGTGACATAAGATGTTTATTTGCTTACAATGCTCCTAATAGTCTCTTGAGATATTAAATGCTTAGAAATCTTGTTATAACCCAAAATTAATAAAATAATCTCGTCTCTTAAAAGATTTATCAAGTTTCAGCTCTACTTTAGATCATAAAAACTCTATGTATATACTGTAGATTGCATAAATGTGACATGACTGTCTTATTAAAATATACTGTTACACACAAATGCTTTTCATACATGTTCTGTGTTGATTATATTTATAACTCAACTCGTAAAGAAGTTGTCCAAAGTAGAATCTTGCGTGAAATCTTTGCAACTGTGTGTAATTGGGTTTTTGTAATAGACTTACACAAATGTTGTGAAAAGTGAAATCTAAAGGTTCATTTTATTAGATTTTTAGGGGGTTACATAGGTAGAACAGGTGAGTGGGTCCTTCCTCCCAAGTAACATCAGTCCACTAACAAGATGAGAACCGAAGAACATTTCATTAACCTCTTAATTAACTTCTCAAGAGAGATGCCAATAAAGATCACACCAAATATCGATGCGGAAAGAGTTCTCTAAGATTATGTAGAGCGTATCAAAGATTGCCAGGCGGTAAATAGTTTCAGATGTGTCCAAAACATATGGATGAAGGTAGCAGAAGATTGTTTGCATATATCGCATATGGGATCTAGTAGTTTATGATTTTAAGACTTTTACAAAGTGTATCTATGTTAGTGAAAGTGTAAAGTGAAAGGAAAATGATATATGGCTTAAAACATTAAAAAACATGAAACAAGACTTCCTGTACTCTGATACCCTGAAATAAAATATATTGACAAATTAGCTCTAGAAGTCAGTAAATTAGTACACATTAAAACCAATGAAGTTCTTGTCCAGTTTGCACAGGTAGGACACAAACTGGATCCAAGCCCGGATCTACAATAGGGGCAACCTGGGCAAGTGCCCAGGGGCCCTTGGGCAGAGAGGGCCCTCTGGCTCATTTGGAGAATGTGAATGTTAGGGTTGGGAGGGGGCCCATGAGCCTCAGTGCCCAGGGGCCCCTAGGGTTATTAATCCAGCCTTGACTGGATTCAATAATTATCAGCAATGTTGCATTTAGAAACCTTGTTTCTTGGCAATCAAAGTGTACTTACTGAATGATGCAATTTGTTTTCAGAAATTTTGGAACTGGAATTATTGGTCTAATTTGTTACGTTTGAGTGAAAACAATGTGCACTGTGTTTAAACATGGAGTCATGATACTAATACGTGAGATTTTTGTTGGCACAATTAGACGTTTGTGTGTAAAAAATGGAAGAAAAAAGGAAATATTAATCGTTTCGGCGAAGAAACAAGAAGACGCTAACGATGTTTGAAACCATTTGCAACATTAGACGTTGAACGCACCCCTACTGCTGAGCGCCTGCGCAGAGAGGAAACGACCAACCGTAGCAGCGCTGAATGATTCGCTGCTGTTTCAGGAACTGTCCTCTAGAACAACAAGATACAGCCGGTTATGTTCAGTTTTCATCGAGATTATGAATCTATAGATCGGTTTATGTTTTGTTAGTGTTTAAAAAGGATACTTAAAGCAGCTACATGTTGTTTGTTGTAGCGCAGATGTGACGTGAAGGTTCCATACATGTTCACTGTACAATAAAGGTAAGTGCATAATAATGGATATACAAGAGGCTATACAAACTAAAACCGTTGATTATCGATTACTATTAGTTTACACGAACGAGCAAAATTAGTAATAGTATCAGTTATTTAGATTGTCAACGGGATCCTCATTAGCCAAATAACACCAGGAGTTACCACGTTAATCAAATACGGTCACGATGTTGAGGTCAGGCTGAGGTCAGTTTTATAAACAGATCACATCTCCGAATCACCCCACAGGACAATGTACAGTCAACAAAGCCTGGCTTGTTAACACAATGTTTCTAAAAGTAAAACATATACTTAACTTAAGTAATTGCTCATACTGAGATTTTAGATAAAGCTGTTTGTATGACCATGTTTAATAAAGTTGATCAATGGCTACACAGTACGCATGCGCCAACTTTCAGGAGATGGACAAGTCAAAGGAAGTTTATGGCAGCAGAAATTTTAAAAAGATATCAATTATATTCAGTTCAGTGCATAAATGCCATGCGTGTGATTGGAAGATAGAATTATCTTACTAATCTTATATTCATTCCAGAGGGAAATAGTTTATTACAACACCAAAGACACAAAACTCATTGCACATCTATGAAGTATTGAAAAAACAAATGAGCGATCATTGCTGCTAGCGGTATAAAGCTAAAATAAAATGTGTATATTGATAATTATTATGATTATTTGTGCCATACTTGATACTCTATGGAGCAAATAATCGTAATGAGTTTAATACGTAAAGTTCTTATGATGTGAGTAAATGTTCTTACTATAGCGTTAGTAGAACCTTCTATGAACATTGTTACTTTTATATACCTTTACAATTTTAACAATATAAATTTTTATGTTAAGTCTAATTTACACAAATAGGTTTATCGTAAATGTTCGTTTTTCTTTATGTTTTGTTTGTTTTACTTTACCTGCAAGTTGACCAGTTGAGGCCATTGACTTTATATGAAAACCTTATCAAATGGTGTTGAGTTCTCTGTCAGGTTCTTATTAATGAAAAGAATTTCTGCAGATTTTTATGATGTGTAAAAAAAATCCTGTATCTTTCTTTATTTTTGCAGGGAGTTTTTCCTTGCCACAGTCACCTTAGGATTGTACACACTAAAACACGACTAGCCCTTTGTATACAGCGTTCATAACAGCAGTCCACCCCAATCTGTCACACCCAGGTATTTGTAACTCCTACTAAGCTGAACAACCTTAGCACTACAACAAGAGCATCATTTTTCAGTAGCTAATCGAACTACATTGTCAAGGCATAACTTTGGCAGAAAGAAATCATTATTCATTGTTCAGGAATGTTGTGTCATAACGCTGCTGTTCCGTGTCAATGTTTTTTTAGGAAGTTGCTGAATAGAAAGAGAAGTATGAGATTGGAGGACTTGAAAGGCACTCATACTCTTCTTCCCACTTAGTCTTGTCCTAGTCCGAATGTTATTTTCTTATCCATGTATCTATTAAGCTTGACTGGATCATTTACACATCTCTAAGCCTACCCTCTGAGTCCCCTATCTTAGTCCTGCTGGTTGCAGTGGGCACAGCTGTTGGACTGCCGCTATGCTGGCCTGCCTGCTGCGGAGTAGGAGCATGTCTCAGAGGCTAAGCGTCTTGCTCCTGCTGTTTGGCCTGGTTTGGTGCCTCCTCCTGCTCCACTACACAGTTTCACAGCCACGTCGTCAGAGCAGCACAGAGCTTCGCAAGCAGATCTTGGAACTGAGCCAGCACTATGTCAGAGCCATAAATGAGGAGAACAATGATCTAACAAGATCGTACAACCCCTCAATGGCCGGATACGGTAAGGCAGATGGGCTAATCCGACTGATTAGTATGCTAACACATTATCAGCTATTCACCATCAGGATAACTGTGCCCCCATATACAGGGGAAGAAGGGGTCAATGAGCTCTTCAGTAAGTCCAGAAATTATATAAATCATATGCTGTAGTCTGCATATACCCAGTATTAATGAAGATGAACACAATAGAAATGATTTTTGACTGATGTTACATACTACTCTACCATTATCATCAAAGCATCTATTCAAAAAATGTTTGTTTCATTCTTCTTGTATAGGGTGAAAAACTTTAAGACTTTGTAATTCTTAGTTCACACTAGATGTTTTTTTCCTTCTCATCATCTGAATTGTCAATTTGCTTACACCAGAAGCATTGTTATTACCTATAGGTGTTTGATAGTTTTCATAGTTTGTGATACCGTGCCAAAAAAATACAGATTCACAACAAATCAGATACAGTGATATAAGTGAATTTCTTTTCCCCCTAAAATAAAAAAACTCCTAGGGGAGGGATTACTCATATGCAAGGCACATGCAATTCACTACAATTAAACTATAATCCCCATCACTAGAAAACACGTCTTAGGCCAAGTTCCTCCAAACGACGAAAGCTATGATGACTTGCATCAGCTGGCATTGATGCACTAGCTGACATCAGAGACGTCACATTCATCCTCTGACTCTCTCTCTCTCTCTCTCTCTCTCTCTCTCTCTCTCTCTCTCTCTCTGTGTGTCTCATCACCTTACTGTCAAAATTTAATGTATTACTTTGTTGAAGATGTTACTATAAACTGCTAGACAGTTTGGGAAAATGGGCATGACTATGGGACGGTACTAAATTGGTTCAGGTCTGTTGGCAGTTGTGAATCTGAAAATGTGGCTTTGACATGTGGCATCCCTCAGGGATCAGTTCTCAGACCTCCTATTAAATCTATATATTCTGTATTCTAAAGACCTTCTTGTTAAGCCTGATTTCCAAATGACCTGACCTTGATAAATGAAATGAAATATAAAATTAACAGCCAGTTTAGCAATGTTATGCAAAGTTGACAATTTGGAAACGTTTAGTAAAGAGTTGCCTTTTCTTATGTAAACAAATTTTATGCACCTCATGGGGTGTAAAACACTGCAATGGAAATACTCGAAACTTTATAAGCTTTATTTGATTTTATTGTGTTGTTTCATTTATGGCCACAACATTAGCATTGTTAAGGATATTGTACATACAATAATACAATATGTTACAAAGAAAACATTGATTCAAAAGGTTCCAGGATTCTGTTTACAGTGAACTCCCAGTCACTTTGTCTGCGTCACCATTTAGGAAGTGGTATAAACACAATATCACAGCTGTTAGTACCTGGAAAGATTTTAAGGATTGTGTTTTTTGACAGCACAGTTGACCAATTTTCATGGACAATGGAGGGGGATTGTTATTTCAGAACTGAGCATATGCAGTGTGTTGGAACCCAAGCCAAGCTCATGTTGGAAGAATTTGAGTAATGAGGTGGATTTTCCTTGGTCAGTTTGGGCTGTTGCGACAGGGAGTTATTTACCTAATAAATTGATCTAATTTGTCATTTGATTTTTTTTTCTGTATTAACTTTTATTCTCTGTATTTTCACTAGCTGATTTGAAGAGGACTATTGCGGTGCTTCTGGATGACATTCTTAACCGTTTGGTGAAGTTGGAGAGCAGGGTGGATGCTGCTGTAAACATTTCATTGCACAATAGTTCTCACACAGCTGGGGTTGTTTTTCACAAACCCATTAAACAGAACAAGTCTGGCAGTACTGTCAATGTTGGCAGTAATCATCCTCAGACATTGTACCAGTCTGGGACTTAATGTTTTAAATTAAGTTCATGGTGCCGCTTGGGACATTTTGGCTGGACCATTTTTTTTTCTGACATGAAATATATAGCTAGTGACAGTTTTTGATTATCCTATTGCTGATTTTTGTTTATCAGATTGCTAATTAAATATGCACATATTGGTATAATAGAATGACATTTTATTGGCATTCACCTCATCATCCTGCTCAAGAGATTAATTCTATTTAAATATATTTAGATATAACGTACAATTATGAGTAGTTTGATCACATTCGTTAATCTTCAAAAATTGTTTTACCGCACAGAAAGAGAATATTCTTAGAGCTAATGGATGGTCAGGTAATAAAGGTCACTTCACTGACTTATGTTAGACTGCAAAAGCAGTCGAAATAGCTGTTTACTAGAAAGTTTAAACCTTCAACAGGGATTGCCAAACTAGTTGCTCTGTCAATCTTTTAGCTATATCTTCCTTTTTTCTCAGCTGTGATTTCAGGACTGTCAGTAACTGCTGGTGGGTATTTAAAGCTTCCCTAGTGCTTTTACATAAGTAATAAAATTGAGCAGGGGAATCAAAACAGGGCTGTGTGTTAGTCTTATTCAAAAGCAATAGGACAGCAATATAAACAATGAATGAATGGGTGGAAGCTGACATTAGTAGGATGCTGAAGTATAGCTGGGTGCCAAAGAAGACCCAACAGAATGCCTTAGAACTGTGTTAGACTGCCATGTGTCGATATGTCATTGATCTTTGGTATATGCTGTGTTTCCTTTAAATTGATCTTAGATTATTATCCAATTTCTTAACCTTTTTGGTGATCCTTATTGTGTGTGTCATTTTGGAAGAGACAATTCCTATCGAGCCGGAATTTATTTAATTAAATATTTTATCTCTGCATCTGAGAAGATGCAGGTTCCTTGAGCTGAAGTACACAAATTTTAAATATCGCCATCTTGAATGTCTTACTAATTGATCAAAAAAATGCAAGTGCTCAACGTGTAAGGAAATGTATGCTTTGAAAACAAGAATACCATATTAAAACTAAACCATTTACATTATAAACAAGGACACTGATGAATGAAGAATCTGAATCATCTATTGGCCGGTATGAACAATAATAAACATTAACGTTAGTTTATAAAGATCTGCAGGGTCCCAAAGTTTGGCTAATGTTGTGCTAATCAGAGAAACAATGTGGATATGTTTAGGCAAAACACACAGACTTTTGATATCACACTTTCTTTAGAGATCAGTGAAACGTGCTACACAGCAATGAAGGTCCTGTTTTGCTCTTCAGTCACTAAGTACCATTTGTCCTGGACTAGCTACTTCTACATGGCCTCTAGATGCGAGTGATTTGTTGAGTGTAATAGCTTGATGGACTGATAGATTGTTCAGGGTGTATTTCTGCTATGCAGTGTTTTTACGGGGTTTGGTTGCCATCATTGATAGAAGCAGTAAAATAACTTGAATATAAAACATTTTGTAATCATTTTATTTATGTAATCTCTTTGACGAAGTTATTACCCGTGTGATAAGTTAACCTTTTAGCAACAATACAAAGTATTGCTGTTACACTTTTACTGTTTAGGAGTTTTAGACCACTACTTTTGATCTATTTAGAAACTACTTTTAATTAAAAGTACTTGTTTTAAGTATTACCCCAGCTTCTATAGTTAAAGTCAGAACTGTTAAATGACTTTTAAAATCTATTAATTAAATGGTGGCAATGTGTTGGATACATTTCCTCTCTCAATAAATGTTTCATACAACGTTTCGAGCTTTGTTAATATTTTTTAAGAAATGCCCCTCTAAAGTTTTTTAACCCCTCTGAGGATCAACACCTTATCTTGGTGGTGGGGTTTGCATGCTGGAATTATCATAAAGCTTTGTGTCCAAAGCAAAAGCTCCTGATAGGGTCTTCCGTGGTAGGTTGGCATTGTGTGTTGTAACATATAGGACCGTCTGCTTTTAGTATTTACAGTATGTTAACGTGATGTGTGATTGGAACTCTTCTAGCCAGACTATTAAGCACTAAAATTTGTGTCCATATTTAGGAAACGGTATAAAAATAGGAAACTTGTTTTCCAGCCATTTGCTGAGAAAAGCAATGTTGTCAGTGGACAGATCAATTTTGACAGCACTGCAAGTTTTTCACAGTATTTAAATGTGTCTAGACTCTTCTAAAATCTTTTTCATTACATGCTTCAACTTTTAAGTAGTGAACCTTTTCTCAACTGCTGCTCAAGAAAAACGGTATCACTTAATCACACAAAGCTTTTTCTGTGCACGCGTGCCAAACACAAGTCATTTACTGATTCATGCTCCATTCCAACATCCCTTATTTTTACTTATTCACAGTTCATGAGTTCTGCATTCATCGTTTACTTTGGTCGAAGTGAATCAGAATATTACATAAGTCTATAGAATAAAATTCAGTGTCTCCAATGCAGCTTAAATTCAAATAAGAAAGAAAAGTACATGCCTAAGAATTGTGGAGAATACTTCACAATTTTCCTTTTGATATAAAGCTTTAAATTAGAAAAGTGTTTGGACAACATGAAAATTGCTTACAATTATTTAGAAAATATTATGTGTTTTGTCTGCTCAGCTTTATTTTAAGTCTAGTAGCCAGTCCATTGTGAACCTAGAAATGTTGAGTTTTATGTTAAGCATGGGTCAACATTTAAAAAAATCTTGGATGTTATTTTTCACATGTCGAGCAATAAATCTGATTCAAGTAATTCAATGAATGCAATTCAATGCATTAAACTTATTAGATTTTTTATTGGTAGCAAACATAGGTTGTGTTGTTGTTATTAAATGTCAATAGTATTCCTTACAGCAGATTTTTATTTCTGTAACGAACTCTAAATAGAAATACATTTCTATTGTTATGCAAATGCAACTATTGTACAAAACACAAAATATATAGCATTTTTTTATACTTTTGATGCCATTACTATTTGCTATTAACATATAATGCAAAAAAGAATTAAATACAAATTTTTACCATTGTGCTTTTTTAACATTCACAGACTAATTTGTTATGCGCATTTAACACAATCCATGCAGTGAAACATACATTTACACACACACACACACACAAGTGAACACACACTAGAGGGCACTGTGAACACGTACCTGGAGAAGTAGGCGGCTCTAACCAGGACACTAAAAGAGCAGTTAAAGGTTAGGTGTTCTGTTGAATGGTACTTAAGTCAAGGGTACCTCAGTGATCTAACAATCACAAGCCTAGTTCTCTAACCGCCAGGTCACTGCTGGTGTATTATGCATATTCCTAGTATACATAAAACAACATCATTAATTCCATCATTGTGCCTCAACAACACAGGCATCATTTCAAATTCATGGAAGTCAATGCTCCAGCTCTTCATCATTGGGGAACAGGTGCTGGAAAATGGGTTACCTTAAAATCCATATAATATCTATGGGATGAGCTGAGTTACCATGTGAGGCTCGTAACTTTATATCCATGGGGCCACCCTTCAAGAAAAGACTTCAGTAAATTGACATGTGAATCGCATGAGATGTTATTGAGACCACAACATTTTGTTAGGGTTTGTTTAAATAAATTGTCTGATATGAGGAAATAAACATTGCATACTTCTACTTAAACACTATACTTTTATGCCACCATAGTGGTAACTTTTGACACATAGTGTCCAGCCTGCAATATCATATCATAGTTTGTGTTATTATTTTAGGCACATTGTGTTTGTCACTAACTGACTCTTGGGTAAAGATCAGATTACGTTATGACAAAGTTTATTCAGTAAACAATGAAACTCCTTAAAACTCCGTAAAAAAGGTTTACATACTTTTCTGTGTTATCACTGCCCTCTAGTGTGTATTCACTAGTACTCATACACAATAGAAGTTTGTGAACCTTTAGTCGGGGTTTGGATCTTTTCAAGTGAATAGTACAGCCTAGTGACAGAACTCGGTATTTCAGTTAATTAACCCACTATAGTCAACTTGTTCTGCAGACATTTTACATTTCTAAATAGATCGAAATCTAAAAATAAATATAAATAAATAATAAGAATATATTTAAGGTTACTTAAAGATTAGTATTTAGTACTTCTATTTCTGTTCTATTTTGATCATTGTTCGTATTGTATCTATTGATTTTATACAGTTGGTACAGTTTATGGTAACAGTAGGTGGACTAATGATCAAAATCACTGAATAGTCTTTTTATTTATTGCATTTCAGCTGAATTGTGATTATAAGACAAACTGTGCCATACTAACCAGATATGATTAATCAATATATTCTGAGTGCTCTGTTTGTGTTTGTGTCTTACAAAAATACATTTAAAATCAAATCTGCTACAGCAAAACTTTCTGAAAACATTGCTTTACAAATCTTTTTAGAATCTTTTGTTTTCTTTTACCGTAAGGACACAAACCAAACATGGACAGCAAGTTACACTGTTCTGTATTCATCGTTTTTATTTGTTTATGTCTGTAGAATAAGATAATCTCACATTGTTTATCATGTTCATATGAAATGATTTACAAAAAAATCCCTTTATGCAACTACGTGCTGAGATCGGTGGGTGGCGCTATGGCACAGCAGGTTTTGTGAACTTTATATTTCTTAGAACTGGTTTTTATCCTTGTTTCCATTCATTATCTGTGAAGAGTTTAGCACATTCTGGTCGACGTCGTTTGCATAAGAAAAGAAGGAACCAAAATCCACTTGGTTGTTTAAGTTGAACTTGGTACATTATTCATGCTGCTCAGGTAGTTCTAAAGGATTTAGGGTATAGAAGCTTGATACCAGCGAGAAATTTTATGATCACCTGTTACTTTTGAGGCATTTAATATTATTGTTTCATAAGCAATTGCTTTATTGGCAAACATGTTTGGCTTTCGTTATCTTTAATGCAATGCAAATTAAAGTATAATACTGAAAAAATTCATTAATAACACCACAAAAAGAAAAAAAACTTGGCCTACTGTATTTTAGGTTTGGTTACACTCTTCAGACCTCTTTTTACTCTTTAAAATTGCACATCTGTGTCTAATACTAAATTATTATATGCCTGTAGTGTAATTTTCAGACACTAAAGGCAAAATAAACGTCAGTAAAAACTGTGTAGTTTCATTAAAAGAAGAAACAATTTCTTACTTACCCATATTTCTAATTAACTGTATAATTGCGATTTTAGAAACATTTAAAGAATGGACTTAGTTAATTACCCTTGGAGTAAGCCGTCCTCGGATCTGTATAGACACCATGTCTGTTTGTTGTACAGAATTTGGGAGAGTTTGGGCTTTCAAGAGTACATTGTAAAACCAAACAAAAAAGACATGATAAAGATCTCCTGGCTTCACTGATCTATTGAACAGCAGTGATCCAGAAACATTAAACATGTTTAACCTGTTTTTAAATATAACAGGGCATCACCCTATTCAAACCTTTCATTTACTTACCTAGAAGCAGCCATTTCAGCCAGATCAGGATTGAAATCAGGAAAAACCAACGTCACTAAATAATATTCATATACTTTTGAATTCTTCTCTATCATTGATCAAATGCAAGAGTAGAACACTGTTCTATGGGACTGTGGTTCGGGACTGTGCTTACACTATTTTCTCACATTTGGAAGTATTGAAATGGATCTTTATGGGGGTGATCTCTTTGAGGACTGGTCTGTTCCTTTAATGATATCAATTTTAACATGAGCCTGTTTTGTAACTTAAAATATGAAACTACATAATCGACATTATGTCAGTGTGTGCAAATGCACTGTGACATTTTACTCTGCACTATATACTTTAACTTTGCAACCATGTTTTATGTCTGGCAGGAACTCAAATTTAATTTATGTTGGATCCATTTAGGGCTACCACATGACAAAATAGTTTCTCATTCTATGTTTGATCCTCTATTCTGGTCAATTACTATAAGTTTAGTTAAGTACCAAGCTACATTGTATTCCCAGAGTTTCCAGGTGACACAAAGCTTGGCGAGGATCAAGTCAGTGATCATTTAGAGTTATCATACATACATTTTGTATGATCTGTCATCTGTGAACATTAGATTAACCTGTATATTCCACCAACCAACCTTTATGTATAGATTTTTACTCATAAGTATCAAACATGCCATTATTGCATTATTTATAAAAAAATTAACAATTGCTTGTCTTGTTTTTCTTTGTTAAGTCTTGACATGAATAAGCTTCAATGTTAAAATAGTTCTCAATGTTGAAATAAAAATGTTAGATGAACAAACCAATTTTTGAATGTGCTGTAAAACCAAAAGGCAATGAAAAACACTATGGACCAAATACATTATAATAATATAGGTTTTACACAAAAGCACTAATTTATAGAATAAACAAGTTGTTAAATAAACTAGCAGCTATAGTCCTGAACGTTTTAATTAGTAAAACATAAATGAGTAGCTTAAATAGCACATTTTTCCATCGACATGATAAATTGAGTCTTCGTTTTTGAAATTATTACAAATAACAGTTTGCAGTACATTAACTGAGAGGAAATCTTTCAGAATTGAATACATGTGTTTGGGGTAATTCTTTACATTTATAGCTGAACTTTTAAGTATTTAGGAACCCTTCGTTACCTTTAGTGAGGAACCTATAGCTCCTCCTTATGGCGTGAACAGGAAGTGATATGACATAAAAACAGTTTCACAGGAAACACTTTCAGAGTTCAGATGTACAGAATACAACAGTTATTTCAAGTTGTTTCAGTCAATAGTTTTTAAACATTTGTTTTAGAGTTGCTGCAGTAAAGATGAAACCGTTTGGTTGATTTTATGTCAGTTGTTAATTCCTGTGTTGTGACAACTTTAATCAATTGTTTAACAAAAGTATTTTGTTTAGTATTTATAAAGTAGATTGAAGTGGATTTGAATATCTTACCCCATTTTTGTTTAAACAAAAAATTACTTCACAAAAATTTTTTCGTAAACTTTTGAATTGTCTGTATGTAAGAAAAGAATTTTGTCTCGATTTAATTACCAAATGTATCGTAATGCTAAATCTTGTAATTATGTAAATGAAACAGAATAATTGAATACTATGTATTACAACAGTAAATAAGAAACAATACTATAAATGAAATTCTGTTATGATTTAAAGAGCATAGCTTTGCAAAACAAATATTTAATTTGCAGAAAAAGTAAAATATCCCTGGTTGTGTTGACACAAATTTCATTTGTTTATATATAATCCTAACCATGGTGGTTAGAATTAAACTGTAAAGATTAATAATATTTACTATTTAAAATGAATTTACAAGTTGTGTGTACACATTTAAACAAATGAAATACACACACCTACAATCTAGTTAAACTTCTTAACATTAATATAATGTGATAATTTAGTCACTTATAACTGTCTATCTACTTGTATTTATTAAACCATCACTAATGAAAATAAATGATTATCGTTTGTGTGTGGTGTGGTGCAGTCAGTAATTTATTTCATATGTAAATACATTTTAATCAAATTCATCCTTAAGCATTTTAAAATGTTAAATGCACTATAAAAATAATTTATACTGTATTTGGTTAGGTGGTCGTTTTTGACATCTGCACCAACAGTACAGTAACAATATACAGTAACATTATACAGTAACAGTACAGTAACAATATACAGTAACGGTACAGTAAAAGTACAGTAACATTATACAGTAACAGTCCAGTAACATTATACAGTAACAGTACAGTAACATTATACAGTACAGTAACATTATACAGTCCAGTAACATTATACAGTAACAGTACAGTAACATTATACAGTAACAGTCCAGTAACATTATACAGTAACAGTACAGTAACAATATACAGTAACATTATACAGTAACAGTACAGTAACGGTACAGTAACATTATACAGTAACGGTACAGTAACATTATACAGTAACAGTAAAGTAACAATATACAGTAACGGTACAGTAACATTATACAGTAACAGTACAGTAACATTATACAGTAACATTATACAGTAACAGTACAGTAACATTATAGAGTAACATTATACAGTAACATTATACAGTAACAGTACAGTAACAATATACAGTAACAGTACAGTAACATTATACAGTAACATTATACAGTAACAGTCCAGTAACAATATACAGTAACAATATACAGTAACATTATACAGTAACATTATACAGTAACAGTAACCTGGCATAGGTGGGACTTGAACAAACAACCTTCTGAATTTTAGTCTACCAAACTAATGCTTTAAAACAAATTATACAACATAATTAAGCTAAAATCTTGCAGAAAAAGTGCATGATTACTATAAATAGCAATATATAATAACACAAGTAATTACAAGAAAAATGTATCACATTAAGTGAATTGAAACTAAGAAGACAATTGTCAGTGGTAAATTTATTGCAAACAAGGAATAATGCTTGAATAAAAAAACATGTAATCATTTGGTCCAATAAGGACTTTGTGTGACTCTCAGACACTTTTTAAAATTCCGCCATTTTCTGTGATTTGTAGTTTATGAATTCACTGTTGAGACCATTTAACGACAAACAGGCAAAATATCTCAGAAAGTTTGTTTGAACCATGGCCTAAAAGTATCATTTACCAGAATGTTTCGATGGTAAGAGCAAATCATAGGTTGGTTATTCTAAAAGGCTGAATTTAACATATCCTAGCAGTTGAATTAAACATGGCGTGTGCACTAACATATCAAAACAAGTGGGAGTCGGATTACAAGAAAGAATCTTTTAGCAAAACTTTTATTGTGGTACTCA
Source organism: Hoplisoma paleatum (assembly GCA_028565875.1). Classification (NCBI taxonomy): domain Eukaryota; kingdom Metazoa; phylum Chordata; class Actinopteri; order Siluriformes; family Callichthyidae; genus Hoplisoma; species Hoplisoma paleatum. Next base: position 12 of record JAOTRQ010101636.1, on the reverse strand, counting down.
CATAAAATTATA
>JAOTRQ010101626.1:0-10166 GCA_028565875.1 Hoplisoma paleatum | reverse complement strand
CACACACACACACACACACACACACACACACACACACACACACACACACACACACACACACACACACACACTTCAATGCCTCATTCTCATTCCGAATGCTTTACTGGTCTCTTTTTTACTTCACTTTTACTCTTTAATTGATCGTCCCCTCGGTATTCTGAGGTTCTATCTGCATTCGACACAGTTTCTGAGATCTCGAGCTTTCAAGGTTTAACATTCCAGAGAGTAAAACTGATCTGTGGAACGATTCTCTGACATACAGGGTTTCAAAAAAGAAAAGCACCTCACGTAATCTCTGGATGTCCACAGAATAAGAGACGTGAATAACTCAGTCTGGACAGAAATGTCATTAAGAGCCTGGGGGGGGGGGGTCTCAGGTTCGGTTCCCAGGTACGGAGGTCATAGATAATCCAGGTCTCTCTGTTTTGATGTATGGGCTTCCTTCTGGTTTCTTGGCACAGTCCAAAGACACGCAGTCGTGCTAATTCAATGTACCAGAATAGGCCTGTGTGTCTGCAACAGTAAACTGGTGACCTGTTCAGGCTTTTAGTGTATTCACCCAGTCCAGTGTGTGTCCCATCGTGACCCATGATGGAGCCTCTCGTGAACGTTTGAGCTTCTGTACTCTCGATTTGGATGTGGATTCGATATCATCGATCAATAGTGCGTCTCGCACTTGAACGGCGGCGCTCACGCGGTTCAGAACCGTCGCCGCGCTGAGATTCTGCAGGTCACTCAAGTGGAAAGTGATTCTGGGTGAGATAAAATCTCAGCAGACTGACAGGACCGATGATTATTTAGGATCCGACTGTCCTCTCACGACCTTCATCCCGTCCAGCCACGGAAAAAAAATTCCTGAAGAGATGAAGCAGCAAAAACATGCAGTCAGGTTAATTGGAGATACTGAAATGATCATGTGTGTGTGTGTGTGTGTGTGTGTGTGTGTGTGTGTGTGTGTGTGTGTGTGTGTGTGTGTGTGACACTAGATATCAGATGGATATCAGGACCGTGTCACAGCCGCTCCGACCTCATCAGGCGCTCACACTCGAACCCGGGACGTCTTGCTGTGAGGCGACAGTGCTAAACGCTCTGCCACCGTGTCGCCATGGATCCCTGATACGTTATTACCTCATGATCATACTGTAGATTATCAAATCAAACTCCAGGTTCCTCTTACAGTCGACATCACCTGTAGATTTATACCAGAGGATGAACTTCTCATTCAGTTCTGTTCTGATTTCTAATCTGCAACAGTCTTAAACAACTTCTGCGTACAAGAACGTTATTAAGTGTGTTTGCTTTTAAACAGAAGGATTTGCTTTTTTAAACAAAGTCTTTATGTCACTGTTTACTGCCCCATGAAATGACTTTAGGAGGCTTAAGCTGGTTGGTGATTACAACTTAATTCTACTGTTAATCTCATTGTGTAAAGAAAAAGATCCTGGGCTTTATTTAACTACTGAAATAATGCTGTTTAAATTTACATGCACACACTCTTCCCCATAAATAATATAAGCACAGAGAGTAAAGGATTATATTAAAACTAAACGTACATCTAGTTCAGCATTCTGACAATCCAACTCCCTGCAAACCAAACCAATAAAATCCTATAAAGCTCTGGCTTTTACACACTAGTATAAAGTATAAATGTTATTTTTTATAAACGATTTTAAAGGTTTATGTTTTCATTTAATATAAACAGCATTGATTTGGGTATTTTAATGCACTCCGTCTGAACGTCATGGACGAGACATTATGAGAAGTCATAAGAAAGTAAACGCTGCACTACGATGACATGATAATACTTGTGGATGATAGACAGACGGGGAAGAGAATCTAAAACCATCCGCAAAACTAGAAAACATAAATGACCACAAAGCAAAATCAGATTTAATCGAATTAAGCAAACTAATGATGTTTATCATGTCCTGCTCGTTCTCTCTGTAGTTTTGGTTCCTGATTTATCTTCATGTGTTTCAGGTCAATACTTATTATCTTTCCTGACTGAAATGTGATAATAAACTGCTTTTATTATAACTGATTGATTTCCTCTATTGAAGTGAAGCAGAACGTGTGAATTACAGAATTGCAGAAGTGCACAAAAAACTATATATCAAGTAAAAAATATTTCAGGGATTTCATAAAGATGTGACTCGGTTCCTTTCTGTCATCCGATGGAGAATCGGAGTTACAGCGGAGTATACAGACTATTATTATTATATTATCTAAAGAAATAACACGTGGAACCAACAGGCAGAAGACCGGTGTGGAACAAGCCGAGCGGTCCGGAGTGGGTTCAGTGTTTCTGTTTTGAACGGGAAACGAAAACGAGTCTGATGAAGCAGATCATGGAAATGAAATGAGGTTAGAAAATCAACTTCATCTGACAGATAATCAAAAGTCATTTCTTTCTTCGACACGACCCCCAGCAGAGCTGAGAGAAGCTGTGGCCACTTCTTATCACCCGTCAGTGTTGGGTTCCAAAACAGAAGCAAGAAAACGAAATAAACTACGTCTACTACTAAGCGTCGTCGCAGTCAAGATTATAAAAACATAAAAGAAGGACAAATACATTATTATTATTATTATTATTATTATTATTATTATTATTATTATTATTATTATTATTATTATTGGGTGATAATCAGAAAGTTGCAAGTTCAGTTCTAATTAGAGACCGAGTTGTCCAATGGTGGCGCCGTGACTAGGTAACTGACGTTGTGTGTATGTGTGTGTGTGTGTGTGTGTTTGTGTGTGTGTGTGTGTGTGTGTGTGTGTGTGTGTGTGTGTGTGTGTGTGTGTGTGTGTGTGTGTCAACCTTGTAGCAGACTGCCGACCCGTTTAGGTGTTTAGTGTACTCGGCCACCGTGACCTTAAACAGATTCAGTGCCGGTTAAACTAGATCATAGATGTATAGATGGCTGGATAATTGATTTATTATATATATTAATTTTGTCATTTATTTTATTTTGGACCCCTTATGGGAACGTTATTGTTCTGCTTCGTTTAATCGTCCTCCATCAATAATTCTTAATTAAAAATGAAGATACTTGTGTCCATTAAGCCAGAGCAGATATTTCAGAAGATATGTTTTGATAAAGCTCGTTTTTATTTAAGGCATAAATAGATCCTCTAATGGCTCATAATACTGAATCATTTATGAGTAAATCAGGAGTGAATCAATCCGATAACAAGCAGATGGACAAAGAAAGGTTTCGTCTGATAAACAAAGTCCTTAAAATATAAAATCCATTAAATCCATTATACGTAAGTTTTGTTACGTCAGATCGAGCGTCTCGGCTCTTTCATGAGTAAAAAAAAAGCTGCTACCTGGTAAATTACCAGCTGCCAGGATGTGTGATTGATGCCGAGCCGTTTCATTAGCGGTAAAAAGAAGCCAGTAATTACCGAGATCCTGAGTGGGAACGCGGCGTAAGAAATCAACATTCTATAAATATGCAAATTGTCAACAACCCCAAACATACACATGTTTTATTGATACACTGTTATTACAGGGATCCTGCACATTGTTGCATGTTGAAACATGGTGACCATTTGCACTGCATGCACCGTCCGGGTTCTCCTCACACATTCTAAAGACATGCAGTGTGTGTATGTGCGTTTGTGTGTGTGTGTGTGTGTGTGTGTGTGTGTGTGTGTGTACCCTGCAATAGACTGGTGATTTGTTCAGTTGTTTACTGTACTTGCCCACTGTGACCCTAAAAAGGATTAAACGTTGGTAACACTAGATGATGGATGGATGTTCTGCCTGCAAAACACGCACCTGCCTGTCATGTGATCCTGCTCCAGTGTCCTCCCACAGTCCAAAAACATGCCAGGTAAACTGGAGAACAAAAACTCTCCATGAGAATGTTCAACATGATGAAGAATGCAAACAAACACATTCAATATCCTAATAAATAATTAAACCTTGTTTGGACACTAGGGGTCAGTGGCTGTGTGGCAGAGCTGGGATGATTCAAACCTTCAAATTAACAGCCCAGAGCGCTAAAAGTCAGACAGCACAAGTGTCAACTTTTCCAAACCATTAAACAGTTTAATTAATAGGAACGCTGATGTAAGACGATGTAAACACACTTGTGTGTCTGTGTAAGGAGAATCAGTTCTCTCCTGCATCTAATTCTACAATCGTTTACATTTTATTACAGTCCAATTACAAAGTTTTACTTTTTTACTGTTTTTTGTTGTTGTTTCTATTTCATTGCAGTTCTCCATTAAATGTTTGAACATATTAATTGTGGTCCGCTGATTATTATTGAACTTTGATTTGATATATATAAAATTGCATGTCATAACTTTATGTTACGATGTGTGTCTGTCTAAAAGAGAAAACAAGTAATAACTAAACAAAATGGGTGCACGAGGGGCCCTGCTCATGGACCACCGTGTATTCCTGATATTATTTTCTTTGGTAAAAAACTTAAGTTGCTCTTTACAGTAGTTACAGTTAAGGGTCTTGCTCAAGAGCCCAACAGCACCAATCTAGCACTGGTGCAATTCTAAACCGCATCCTTCAGATGTCCAGTACCTAACCTGTACACTAACCTGTACAATAACCTGTACACTGTCCTGTACACTGTCCTGTACACTAACCTGTACACTAACCTGTACACTGTCCTGTACACTGTCCTGTACACTAACCTGTACACTAACCTGTACACTGTCCTGTACACTAACCTGTACACTTACCTGTACAATAATCTGTACACTGTTGTGTACACTAACTACTAGGCTATGACTTGCACTGGTTACTTACAGATAGGTAACAGATAGGTTAAAAAGAAGAACCAGAATGGCACCAGTATTCTGTACAATAATTACAATTCATGTTAACGATGGTGGAGACGTTACACGGTGTAGGTTATGGAATTATAAAGTGATGATATGACGAGCCCCGAATTAAATTCTGATTAGGATTGGGACCTGCTTCCAGCCATCATTCCCTTCATCAGAACTGAAACTCTGGATAAATGGACGTGAACTTCAGGATGGATTTTCCACACCATCTAATTTAAGCGTGTATAATAAGCTAAACAATATTAGTAATTTGTCTATTTTTTGTGGAAGTAACTGTTGTGTAACTGGTTATTTGATCTATCTTGATGATTTAATGTATTCTTCTCTAAACAGATGCAGGTTTTATATGCGGTGGCTTTATAACCCGAGGCAGATCAAATGATAGAATTATTAATATCCATGATTTATATTAAGGTCCATTACTGCCCCCTGGTGGTAATTGTATTGGCATTTACCCAGACTGGGTAACCCCACCAAAGCAGTTTCTAATCGCAAAATAAACAATCTTTATATAATAAAAGTGTGTAAACAGATCGACACCGTTTAGCACATCGTCTTAGCTTGTGCTAATGCCCCTATAGCAATTTCACAAGTATAACTTCAATTAAATCGTTGTCCAGTATCATATTAATGTATTTAGTACCAGCATTATAGATTCTGGAAGCCGTATTAAGCGCATATTATCATAAATAATCAATAAATTTAAATCTAATGTACTAGTAGTGTTAGCTTGCTATGCTAACAATTAGCAGTTAGCCTCAGGCCATTCAAAGCACCGTCTATCTATCTATCTATCTATCTATCTAAATATCCCCCATTTACCCTCTAAATCGGGGTTCCTCTGGGCTTTATACTTGGTCCACTTCTCTATCCACACCCTGTCTCATGTAGTCTTTGTATTTAATGTTGTCTAGTTTAACTGTAAAACGTTAATGTTCAGTAGTACGGAATCTCTTCTGTACGTCGTTCAGGTCGACGTGTACGTGTACGTGTATGCCGTCAACGTGTACGTGTACGTGTACGGCGTCGACGTGTACGTGTACGTGTACGCCGTCGACGTGTACGCCGTCATTGTGTACGCCGTCGACGTGTAAGTGTACGTGTACGGCGTCGACGTGTACGCCGTCGTTGTGTACGCCGTCGACATGTACGTGTACGCCGTCGACGTGTACGCCGTCTGTGATTACTGTAAGTGACGTGGAAGAAAACTGCTAATTTTATGACTCATAGTGAAAATGAGAATGTAGTAGCTACTGCTTCTTATTTCCTTTCTCTTTCCACCGCTTCACTACTCTCCTTATGACAAGTGTCATTAACCTTGACATGTGCCGCTGGCTGAAGTACTCATTACATTATACAACAGAACAATGTGACATATTAATCACATTTTGGCGTACAAAAAAAGAAAAGAAAAGAAAAGCACTATAAAAAATCCTGGTTTGTTTTTGTATTAGACGTTTGATTGTAACATTGAGATAAAAGATCTTTTATTTTCCTACAAAGACATTTTAATTCATCTTTTATTGTGGTTTACACTGCACACGCTGGGCCTGTCTGAAAACCTGTCTGATGTGACCTGTTTGGGCTGCAGCTTGTTACGTAGATTTAAAATGAACCTTTGCCGTTCTCAGGAGTGAATTGACTGGTGGACCAAGTAGTTGTTAGATTCGATCTTGATCTTGTTCTTAATTGTAATGCAACATATATGGAGGAAGAAGTCCATTACAAAACAGATGACGGTCGGGAAGTTGTTACGGTAAATGACATACATGCAAGTCATCACATACTGAGAACAACAACATCTGTTGGCGTCAAAAGCAAAATAAGCAGAAGTGATGCTCCGACAGGGACGACAGACTAGACAGATCTGGCCATTTATCATTTCTGTTCCTGTCGCACTGTGTAGTTTATCATTATATTGGACGGCAATCTGTTTAAACTGACAAAGCATTGCACGTCATGTTCAAAAAATAAACATTGTTTTATATTCTACTGTGTTCAAAATATAACAATAATCCTTTATCCTGCCCACCCAGTCTTAAAGCGATCGACATGAACGGCATTTAGATTTACACGTATGACATTTAACTGATGCTTTTATCCACATCAATGCCAGCGATAGATGTTTAACAGCGTCAGTGTTGCATCGCTGGCAAACTGGCATTTACCGTAATTTACTGAGCCACCATTTATGGTCACCGATCATGCCGTTCAGATTACGATCATATATTACAGCAACAGGGTTTTATGTTTTGTGTGTATGGTACAATGCCAGTTTTCCTGGCAACATATTTAGGAAATAACGCCACAAACATTTCCATCGGTCAGACAGACGGGAAGTAAAAGCAGTACAAATATCTACAAGTAGGTACAAAAGTCTCTATAAGTAGTTCAACCAAATGTAGACAGATTATTGGAAAATCTAGGAACTGAGAGTAAAGTTCCCCTTAAACAGTTTGTATTTGAAAGAGCTTTTAATATATTGTACTGATACTGACTTTACTGTCTGGCCTTTTTTCAAGATTTCTGTGTTGTGTCGTCAAAATTGATGTCAAAATGATTTACATGAATCCATAACTTAATTACTTACACAAAAAGTTGGACATTTTTGTTTTGTTGTGTGCTGCACCTTTAACACTCAACAGGAACTAAAAGCATCAGAAAAAAACATTGTGAATCGAGTAAATAAATAATGACACAAAGAATCGATCTGATCGTAAACAGGACAAAAACGAGAAAGACACTAGTGACACACAAAGATTCGTGCTTGTGCGCTTCCAGATAGATGAACGAATGTTCTACACCACTCGGTAACTAAAAGTGGGCATGAATTAGAACATTTTTGCGACTTTGTTCCTCTTTAAGGTTAAAAATAAGAACCAGAATAACACCACTATGATGTACACTACTTATAAATAATGTTAATAATAGTGGGGACATTACACACACGGTGTAGCCTTACAGAATAATGAATTTGTGATACATTTACAGAATTTAACAGACACATTTATCCAAAGCAACTTACAATTACAACGGTACACAATTTTTTTTAAAAATAATGAGTTAAGGACCTCGCTCAGGGGCCCAACAGTGGGGCTTGAACAGGCAACCTTCTGGTCTATAGAGCTAGGTCTAACCTTCTGGTCTAATGAAGCAAACATATTAATTACAGCTTGAGCATAACTTGTTCCTACGGTTCCTACCACTAGATGGCAGAATAAGCACTCAGACTTTTAGTATTGATTAACGAGTGTGTGCGTAAACGCCTGCTAAGCTAATGTCGAGTTTATGTTTTTACAAGCCTTAAGACTCAATTTCAATAGAATAAATGTCTTTGTTGTGTTTTAGTGTTGGCAACAACCACACCGGTCAATATCTTTATCAATAACTGTTTTGGTGAAGTCCTGTTAACTGCTAACTGAATTCTCACTTCTCATTGCTAGTTTAGACCTGAAATTAGATTTTCACATCGTAAGGAATAGCTCCTACTGTTTCCCATAGACTGAGGTCGGGGTTCATGGCAAGTTTCATCTGCCGGGAAGCATCGAGGTTGAATAATGATACCGATGAGTCACAAACGCAGTGAGAACGCGTACATTCCTCCGTACATCTACACACACATCACATGTCAACAATAATCTTGCAAAAATCTGGTAAATATCAGTTTCAGTACAGTTACCGCTAACCATCATCACTGTGAGGAGGAAATACAGTAGGCAAAGATGCGTGGTTGACACCACACAGCGCTCCTAGATTGGAACCACATAATATAAAGTACAATTATAGCTTATACACATCATGTTTTTCCTTCTGAGACTTTACCGTAATGCTGGTTTCACTTTGAACCCTCTGCAGAGTCTCGTTCTTCTATTACCGACCAGGTGATGAAGTAGGAAACTCCATGATTATGATTAGAGATCTCGGTCGGCTCTCGAACGGCTATGAGACTTAATAGAGCGTAGATGAAGTAACTGAATAGCTGCAGATTTAAATGTATAAGATGGCGTTTATGATAACGATAAATCAGTGCAGTCTGACATGTTGGTCGTTAAGTGGAAAGTAAAAAGGGCTAATTTACAATTACTGTACACTAAGGGTTTTGCTCAGTGGTCCAACGGTGGCAACTAACCCATTATCGAATCAGCTATTGCAGTTTATGCGCCTTTGTAGTTGCATTTTATTTGCACTTTGGGTAAGAACGCCAGAAAGCTGCGATATTAACAACACTTTACTTACTTACTTACTTACTTACTTAACCTACTTACTTTAGGATTCGGTTGAAACCCACAGATGCACGAACAGCATGTGAAACTTCACACCGGCGGGAGATAAAGGTCGAACTGCCATGAATCACCAACACACCGAGCAACAGCTTCATTATAAAATAAACCTCATTTACATTTCATTGATTACAAAAAGCATCTTTATTCCTCAAAACTTTAGGTTCATGGTGACTGGTGTGTACAGACACTCTTACAAAGTGGGGCAAATTGGTGGGGCAAATTCCACCAAACGATTAACATGTTGGTGGTTTTAAACGTGGAAAGAAAACAAATGTTCAACTAGATGCTTGGGGGTTCAATTCCAAGCTCTGCTATACAACCCCTGTTGGGTCCTTGAGCGAGATCCTTAACTCCGTCTGCTCCAGGGGGCGCTGTACAATATCTGACCCTGTCAAAGTACCCAGACCCCGACTAACATACAAGTTTGGATATATATAAAAGAAGAAAGTACTCGGTTGTACTGTACAAATGAAGATATTCTTTTCAATATTTAAGAAAATGTTCTCGGGTTCATTGAACCCTGAACGGCGTTGTGTAATTGCTCTCATGTGACTCAACACACTGCAAAACACAATCAGACCAGTATGATGTCAAGTTTGTTTTATATAGTTCTGTCGTTGTTATCGTTGATATATAATAGGTGTTATGATGTCACAGACCTATATTATTTGGTGATGATCTACAGTGTGTTTTTATAGATGTTGTGTTACAACGTGTGTCTGTCTAAAATAAAACATACACAAAGAAAAATGGACCCAAGGATACTGATTGAAAGAACAAAAGTATTTATTGATGAATTATAATGTTGCAAAACCTCGACAACTCATCAGAATGCTTGATCACAGCCTCGAACCTGAAGCTGGGGAACAGTACAGCCACATCATTCCGGCGTGGGAGATGTATAAACCCTGGGAGGTAGAAATGCCAGTGTGTTAACACCATCGCTGGCGTGGAGCTGAAACACATGTGAGCGGGGACTGGAACAACAAGCATGTTGGACTGGGATCTCTGGCCTCATAACATGTGTTATGATATCATTATGTCTTTATTCCTTATATATATTTA
>JAOTRQ010101595.1:0-10168 GCA_028565875.1 Hoplisoma paleatum | reverse complement strand
GTGTGTGTGTGTGTGTGTGTGTGTGTGTGTGTGTGTGTGTGTGTGTGTGTGTGTGTGTGTGTGTGTGTGTAAACAAATAAACACAACCCTCTTTTGTATCCACTGAAATATTTAAAGTTTGTACCTCTGGTGCATCTGTGGTGTGTTTTAATGTCAGACATCGTGTGACTGTGTAATAGTGTTTGCACGATTCTACACACACACACACACACACACACACACACACACACACACACACTGGGTGTCTGGTGTCTGATTTAAAAGCTTCGACTTTAGTGAGTAAAGTGCATCCAAACTCGTTTATACACACGATCGTGTTCCAGGAATAACACGCTCGGGTCCACGTGCACGTCGCGTGCATGCGTGAGTGCGTGCGTGCATGCATGCAACACCTGCCTAAATCACTACTTTATGGGTTCGCATCCCCCCATGTATGTTATGTCAGCTGCAGACTTTTGACCGAGTCGGACTGCTCGACATGTTTCTCCTGCACAGGGTCGCGTTGCACGCTTGCGTCCTGCAACAGTCTTAAGACAGTAACGCAGCAACGACTTTACTCGACATGCATCGTCTCGTATAGTTTTGAGTTCGTGAGTGTTGTGAAGTGCGCGCGAGTGCGCACAAGTCCGTCTCATTGCACGGGGTGAAGTTTTATTTAATTGTTTATTTTTCTAACACAACACACAAAGTTCTAAACACTTAAGAAGCTTAAGCGCTCGTGCAGAAATGTAAATGTTTCATGTACATGTGTTGTTATGAAACGGTTTGGAGATGTTTGTGGATCATAATGGACGCGCGTCATTACGCGGACCGTTAAACTAATAACAAGAACAATCCGACTCCCTTTGATCTGGGTTTGTGTGTGTGTGTGTGGTTGTTTGTTTGTTTGTATGCGTGTGTGTGTGTGTGTGTGTGTGTGTACCTTTGCGCGGCAGTGTTGGCGTCCAGTATGCCCGCGCTCTGCATCCAGGAGCGCACCGGAGTCATGCCGCTCCCGATCGGTTCCTCCTTCATGGTGAGCGCTCCCCGCGGGAGTCCGTCCTGGATGGAGAACATGTCAACCGGGAGATGGAGGTGGTAGTGGTGGCGGTGGTGGTGGTGGTGGGGAGGGGGGGTTTAAAAGCACGAGAGAGAAGAAGATCCTCCGAATTCACTTTTTAAAAAGGATCAAAAATCTAATCTGAGAGGGACCAGGAGAGGAAGAGAGAGAGAGAGAGAGAGAGAGAGAGAGAGAGAGGGTCAGCAAAGGGTCCTTATCCAGAAAAAAGGGGGTCCGTGCGTCCTGCGCTCCGGTAAAAGCGCGCGGCTTCGTATCCCACCGGGTGCGCGTCTCTATTTTAGATCCTGCAGATAAAAGGCTGAAGTTTGGAGATGAAGCGGCTCCGGGCGTCTCTAGTTGAAAGCGGGTGGATGGAGACCGTGAAGCATCTCAGAGGAACTGAAGCGGAGGATCAAGATGCTGCGCGGGTGAAGCGGGGATGAAAAAGCGGGAGAGAAACGGACCTGCGCGCTTCAAAAAAGGCAAATAAAAACGCGCTGATTAGTGAGCGGGACAGTGTGTGTGTGTGTGGGGTGTGTGTGTGTGTGGAGGGGGGGGGGTAGGCTGAGGCTTCCCGCGCTCCCCGGGGGACTGTGGGATTGGGTAAGAAGTCATCACACACACACGCGCGCGCGCACACACGCACACCTCTCCATCTCTTCCTTCCTTCCCTCCCTCCGTCCTCGCGGGTCCCACCGGTGCGCATCTTCTCTCGCAACAACCGGTGGGCGGAGCTTATCTCACTGTGGGGGCGGAGTCGTGACCATATTAGGGAGAGCGCATTTGCATCCGGGCCGGGATATCGCAATTAACTCACTTATTTTATTTACTGTGTGTGTGTGTGTGTGTGTGTGTGTGTGTGTGTGTGTGTGTGTGTGTGTGTGTGTGTGTGTGTGTGTGTGTGTTTCAATATCCATGACAGCAAAAAGTTCATTCATTCCTCACTCCAGTGATAAAGTTCTCTTCTATTGTCTATTGACCTTGCATGCATGTTTTTTTGGACTGTGGGAGGAAACCGGAGTGCCCAGAGTAAACCCAGGCGGACATGGGGAGAACATGCAAAGTCCACAGTCGCCACCGCACCGCCCAAACATTTATACACAATATTCTACCTACATGAATGTAAAATGTACAATTAGTTATAATTGGAACGTCTTTTTATTTATTGTTGAAGATTATTTATATATATATTTATATATATTTACGATATGATGTTTGATGTGTGTGTGTGTGGGGGGGGGGGCTTATAATGTTGTTGCATTTCTTCACTGTTGGACTAATAAAGAATTATTTTCTGTTTCGTCTTTATTTTATTACTTCTTACAATAAATCTGCCAAACTTACAGTCATTGAACACAAAATTTCCTACACAAAAGTGTCAGAAATGTGTGAGATATGTTGGGAAATTAATGCGAAAAATATGATTTATTCGGTGTGTGTGTGTGTGTGTGTGTGTGTGTGTGTGTGTGTGTGTGTGTGTGGTAAACAGGAGCTTCTGCTCTGGGGTTATAATGGGAACTGAAGGTGTCTGTGAGCGCTTATAACATGTATATTATATATTATAACATTTTATCCCATGATTCTTAATTTCTAAGGATTCAAAACTAATTTTTGTCTTAATGAAAAGTAATTAATAATCTAAACACACAGAAAGAATTTAATATTAACTGTAAAATTAAATGGATTCATCACTTGAAATTATAAATAAAATTGTTGTTGTTGTTGTTGTTGTTATTATTATTTATGTATATTTCATTTGAAAATTTGGGGGAAAAGACCGAATCTGAATATAAATGAGAAGCTTCTAGAATGAAGTGAAAATTTAGTGCATTCAGACGAGATTTCGTTCATATTATTTTATATATTTATATATTATCGCTGCTCTGAAAACAATAATAAAATAATAATTTTGCACTATTAATGATTGTTTTCTGAATATTAATACACATTTTGCTATCATTGTATTTTTCTCATATCTGCACATTTAAATAAACTTTATTCGCTCCTGTTTTGTTTAATTCGTGTTTCTGACGTGAGAAAAACATTTTTATTTTCGTAATAATTATAAAATAATCGTTTATACAAGTAAGAGAGAATTATTGCATTACAAACATTATTATTGTTCATTAGTAGGAGATTATTATCATGGCACAGAGATCTTATATTATAATATAAATTATATTATTTAGTAGTTTGTTTAACAGCACAAATTAACTGAAGTGAGTTGCTGTGATTGTCTTTGGTTTTATTATTTCTAACAGTTTATTCGTCTCATTTATTTAATAATGGCATTATGGGCACCACTGGCATCATGGGCACACCGACTGCAGGTGGGTTTTGACTATCTTCTCATTTTAGTGAACCAATCCACCTTCTGCACAGTTTCTCTACACATCATTTGTAGTAACTTATAACATCACGTTGTACAATAATCTGGAAAAATGGACGTTATTATTAGATTTGAAATATAAATACTATTTAAAAGACAAACATTGAAATATAAACTAATAATCAATAATAAAATAGTAATTAAAATTAAAAGACATTTACAATAGAACGAGAGCGAATGAAATGTTCACTGAGGCGCTTTGCTGCCATCTAGTGGAGAAATGACGTCACAACTCAGCGTTTCTTGATCCACATGGTATAACTGTTCAAGAACTAATGATTCCAAGCAACTAATAATCAGACACAAATACAACTGTGTATATAAATAACTGTATAGATGTTTACCTATTTATTATGTACACATAGACGACTAAATGAATGCATTACATGTTTATAGTGTTTACACAATCCATCGGCTTCAAATGTTTTAATCAAGACCGAAATGTCAAAAACTCAGCAACTAAGCGAAAAGCAAATTGTGAAGTATAAATAATAAAAAAACAAAACAAAGTAAAACATGTGAAACTGTTCGTTGGATGTCGTGTTTAGTCCACGTTACAGTTCATCTCTCGGGTTTGGCTCACAGGCCCTGATGGCACTGAGACAAGCCTGGAATGGTGCAGTAAATCCTGCAAAACATAACAACATGAACACGGTGAGTTTCATCCTGTACATGTGTGTTAACCAGCTGAACATCATCACTGTGACTAAATTCTCACCAGAAAACATCATCCATTTAGATCCCTCGTCTTTACGGTTCATTATTCCATCCACGCATTTATCAACTGCACATAGCATACGACCTGAGAGACAGACACCCCCCAAAGAACTCTTATGAGCTGATATATTCTGTTTATTGTCTGTTTATAATCCACTTAAGTTCACTTTGACACTCACGATGAACATCATGATGTCCTTCAAGACTGTAAGCTGAAACAAAAAAAGAACAAAACTTTGATATTTCTAATTAAAGAAATTATTCTTTATATTCATATAGACTGAACTTAAATGCCATGATTCTTACAAAAGTAATAACATGCTAACATCAGAGATTGTAAATATTTATATGAGAATAAGTAACAAAGGTCAATATTAAATAATCTTAAATAATTTAGTAATTAAATAATGATTAGATACAACGATGAAAGAAAAAGTCAGCAAATAAGGGAGAGAATTGAATATAACTCACAGGAGTTTTCGTACAGGAGCTCGTACCCTTCTTTAATGCACTTCTTTATCACACAAGCTTGAACAGAAATAAATATTAAATATTATTCCAGGACCAAGCTGGACATCATTGTGCTCCTGGGTACGACACAATATACATGAGATGTGTGATATAGTGAATAATAGTGATGTTAAAGGTGTTGTTTGTACCGATAGTGAAGCACTGGTTTGCTAGTAACCCCCTCTGAAGGCATTCTGAAAAGAATCATTTGATAATTATATAAAACAATTAGAAAAACAATTAAAAACAACCAACAGACTGCAGCCGGTAGTAACTCATTTCTATCCATTCTTTTATCGTGTAGTTTTAACCAGCACTTAATGCTGCTTAGAGTGTCTGGGCCAATACACTGTACACCTAAACAGCTTGCCGGTCTGTCGGGTACAGCAAGACACACACACACACACACACAAACACACAGAAGATAATCTCCAATAATGTCTTTACGTCTGTGGGAGGAAATCAGAATACCCGGAGGAAACCCGCACATAACACGATAACTAATTTATTATAGAATAAATATGTTCATTCATCCACTCATCTCAGCACATTATACTGTCATGTATTAATGTGTTCATTATCAACATAGTGAATCAAAAGTCTCGAGCAGCTGATTCTTTACCTTTAATTTCCTCTACTGGTATAAGGAAGGTTTCACTTTTGCTTTCTCCAGACAAACCTGGTTCAGAGTAAAGACAAACCAAAATCTTTAACAAAGAGATTAAACCTGAACGAAGATCTTTTATATTACTGATTATTCCTGTTAAATCTTCAGTATAATAAACAGATAAGCTCAGGGTTACACAGACCCTGTATGTCTTCATGTTCAAACAGATCGTTTACAACCGTGTGGCTTACAACTTACCAAGAATGATGGCAGCAAATAAGAGATAATAATGATAAGCCATAGTTGAGCTTTCTTCTCTAAGATTAATGTCTCTCTGCTCAGGTAAACTCAACCACCGAACCTTCAATTATTTGTTTATAAGAGGTAGAGTAGATTACTCAACACTTCCTATTAGATACCAAAGAAACAAAAAGTAAAACCTCTGTTAACATGACAAAGCATAATCAGAATGTGTTATTATGCTTTAGGATTAACTTTAGATAAAGCTGTACACAAGGTTTATACTTGGATTAAATACATACAGTGATCATTAATAAACAGACAAATGGATATCATACATGGATGTCAGATAAGCTGAAACCCAGTACTGGATTTGAGATGTTTATCCCATTTGTTATTGTAGATTCTCCTCAGTTCTGTTAGATTAGATAGCGAGCATCTGTAATTTCTCTGGACTCTGCCTGGGCTTTTACTGGACCACATTGAGATCTCCATTAAAATAACTTCAGTGTTGTTCCGGAACATTCTGAGTTGATGTTTCGCTCTGGATGAGTTTCTCTTCAAGCTTGTATCTGTGTTTGGGAATTCCTACTTTATCACTGGGATCTTCCACCTTTCTAATGATTCGGTTACATACACATTTCATGCCTGTTTGGATGGTTTTTGCTACTTGATGCACCATTTTTCATTTTGAAGCCGTAGCCTAGTGGTTAAGACATTGGACCCTTGAGCGAGGCCTTTAACTCTCAATCGGTCAGACTGTATATCCATCCATGATTCATCGTCTTTTAGGATCACAGTGACACACACACACACACACACACACACACACACACACACACACACACACACACACACACACACAAAATTTCAGTATCTCTAATGTCTTTGAACTAAAAAACTACTGAAACTACTCGGAGGAAACCCACTCAGACAGCCCTAGATCACCTTACCCGGGAATCAAACACAGCAAATATTGCTGTGAGGTAACAGAACTCATCACTAAGCAACGGTGCCACCCAGACTGTATATTGTAAGTGTAAATGTGTTTCTATCAGGGATTGTGTAGTGTTTAATGTACTTGGGGGGATGATTTCTTTATGATGTAATGCGTATGGAAAAGTTCACGGCATGGTTTTGAGGAAAGGGTTAATAATGATGTCTTGCACTGGGAGGTGTTTTGGTTATGATGTAACCTGCACGATTATAAGCACAATCCCTTTATGCACAGCCACGTTCTTGTGCACACGTTATAGCACTTTCCTATGTGACAGCACCGCCGACGCATTTGGTTCTATCGCGTTTTAATCGCAAGCTGCGGTCTGTTCAAATGGTGGGAGATGTTTGGAACCCTGTTGCTTGGGTGTGTGTAGTTAGTAGACCTTGTTATTTTTTCCCACCCGCTTTCGGGCAAGCCCCGCCTCCTTATGCCTGCCTCACGCTGACCATGAGCCTACCGATTGGTTAATGTCTCATACGCTTAATCAATCGTAGCCAATACGATCAAAGAAGGCGGGGCTTGTTGGGGGAAAAACGGGTAGGGAAAAAAATAACGTTTGTGGAGAAAGAGGACATTTTGTGTAGCGAGAATTGAGAGGACACACACACGTACTCACGGTGTTTAATAGAATTAAAACATAAATCATTTTTACATTTGTCGACAGTTTAACAGCTTCGAATAAGTCAAGATATTAACTATTAATAAATTGGCCGGCGGTGGTTTGACGTTCGTTGGTTAGTTTGGTCTGATCGCCGTCGACGGCAACGTTTCATCGATTAGCTTAGCATAAGCTGCGTCGCCGAAGAAAAAAAGCTAAGCTAAGCTAACCGGCTAAATCTGAACTTTCTTCCTCACACAGACAGAATGGCGTTGAAGCGAATTCACAAGGTAAATATAATTAAATCTAGACACGTTCAGTGTCAAACGTAGTGAGATTTATAACATTCTACCAGGTATCATCGTCTATTACATGTAATATATTTCATCATTAAAGTTGTTGTGTCCTGAATAGCTTTCGATCCTACGATTAACTGTTATTGACAAAGGTTTGGCTTATTTGGACAAAAATAGCCACAAGATTGATTCTTAAATATGTCCAAATATGTAAATGTAACATACATGATTTATTAAATCGTTTGCTTATAAATCGTATGCCTATATATATATATATATATATATATATATATATATATTAGTAGTAGATGGGATTGATTCATAATATAAACATTAACAGTTAGTAGTATCATTTTAGTTTTGGGTGCTCCGTACATCTTTTGATTGGTTTAAGGGCCTCCAGCAAGGGCCCAATGGTGCCTGAATGTCAGAGAGAAGACACAATCTGTTTAACCTAATTTGAACCTGGATCCTCATTATTAAGTTATTACACCGAACAGGACTGCTGCTAGTACTGGTTTCCAGTCCCTGTTGGTGCTATCGACCGTCTGGGCGGTGTGTACACGGTCTACCAGGTCTGGAAAAGGATCCCTGTCCTCTCCATCGGCTGAAAAATCATCACTTACAAACCGAAAGTCCGAATCCTAACATCATTTATGGAACTGGATGTTCTCCGGAAGATCTCCTGCTTCGATTCCCATCACCATCACATCACAACCATGGTAAAAGGTTGTCGGTTCGATTCCTGAAAGTCACCGACACAAGTGCCCTTGATTGAGACATCGAATTCATAACTGCTCCCTGGGCACAGTAACTAGGGCTGCCCATTGCACCGACCATGTGTGCTCACTTTTGCCCCCTGGTGTGTGGATTCGGTAAATGTGGAGCATTAATTCAACCGTGTGTAAAAAGCTCAGGAGAAAAAATAGTATTTAAAATCTATTATATCTGTAAAATGTCTTTAAAATGACATCAAATTGTCCCGATCTGACTGCTTCTGCTACGGATGTTTGTTTCTGTTGTTGCTAGACCGGATCACTTATTTATTTTACCCACCGTAAGATCGGACCGTTTTAGGTAATGAGAGTTTTTATCAGCACCAGTGAACCGATGTGGACAAATTACACTCCAGGATTTTATCAATATAAGAACGACGAACTGGATGAACTTCCAAAATGCAACGAGTTATAAAGAAACGTCAGGTAAAAAAAGTAAGTTATTGCTTATACAGTTGTGATTATAACCTCTCTCTCTGTGTGCGTGTGTGTGTAGGAACTTACCGACCTGGGTCGGGATCCTCCAGCGCAGTGTTCTGCAGGGCCGGTGGGAGATGACCGTGAGTCCTATACTCTATAACTGACTCCACCACATCATAGATAAATATTAGTACATGTGGCAATTAAGGGGGGGGGGTAATATAGAGAATGAATGTGTATTTGATAGGATTGAAAATGATTAGGACTTTATTGATACACTTTTAACTACAATGCAATAATAATTCTGTATATTAGCATTTTCTCAATCCACTTTTTAAAATCATGATTTTTATTCCGAACGTTTTGTCGTTTTTCTTTTGCAGTGTTTCATTGGCAAGCTACAATCATGGGACCTGTAAGTATGCAAATCTCATCCCCGAAGCCTCAATGTAAAATGTTCGTGGTGTCCTGGCATAACCAAATGCACTCGTGTTCACCGTGTCTCCGTCCTTGTTTACAGAACGACAGTCCATATCAGGGCGGCGTGTTTTTTCTGACCATTCATTTCCCTACAGATTACCCGTTCAAACCACCGAAGGTACGTGCACAACCTCTCACTTCAGTGTGTAGAATAATAATAAAACAAACAAACTCTAAATCTTATTGCATCGTGGTCATTGTGGGACCTCACTGGTAATCAGAAGATTGCCGGTTCAAGTTCCCACTACTGTTGGGCCCTTAAGCGAGGCTTTTAGTCGTTATGTAAGATTTTGCTGATCTGATTTTGCTTCTTTCGTCTCGTTCAGGTCGCGTTTACCACAAGAATCTATCACCCAAATATTAACAGTAACGGCAGTATCTGTTTGGATATCCTCAGATCACAGTGGTCACCAGCGTTAACTATTTCTAAAGGTGAGAACACCTATGTGGAGAGCACATTAAATACATCATTCCATCTTCATCGCAGCCCGTGGGATCATAAGATGCTTTGTGTTTTTTTTGTTTTCAGTTCTGTTGTCTATCTGCTCTCTGTTATGTGATCCAAACCCAGATGACCCACTAGTGCCAGAGATCGCACGCATATATAAGACAGACAACGAAAAGTAAGTGTGTCTTTCTCTACACGAACATCAAATAACAACACATGTTTATATTTGGTTGGCACGGCGATTAAGGTAGAAGTGTGTAGCACTGTCACGTTATAGCAAGAAGGTCGTATGTGTAGTTATTTATCAATGAGTACACAAATGAGAGAGATGCGTGTGTGTGGTTATTCATACGTATAATTGTACACATGGGAGAATACCGTGTGTGTAGTTTTTTATATTACTGTACACATGGGAGGTGTGTGTGTGTGTGTGTGTGTGGTTTGACCTTCATGATTCTGCAGTGAGCTTTGGCTGAAGCACAAATTGGCTTGAGCTGTGCAAGCCCAGCATGTGATGATTGTGCTAACTGTCTCTCTCTCTTTCTCTCTCTCTCTCTCTGCAGGTATAACAGAATAGCACGAGAATGGACCCAGAAATACGCCATGTGATCCCCTCAAACCCGACATCACTCCAACATCTCTGCATTA
>JAOTRQ010101584.1:0-10168 GCA_028565875.1 Hoplisoma paleatum | reverse complement strand
ACTATTAGTCGATTAGTTGAAGTAAATGACGACCACTGGTCGACCAACAAAATCCTTGGTTGTGGACAGCCCTAGAACGCACACTAGCAGACACACGTGTCTGCCACGGTGGGCAACCCTAGTCATGGCGTCCGGGGAACAGTTAGTGGTTTGGTGCCTTGTTTACCGGCACTTTAGTCTTTGACTCTAAAAAATGAACCTGGACCCTTGTAATAACAAGCCTAGGCTGTACGGTCAACCAAAACATTTTAGCTGATGTCATTAAATGGTACAATGCTGAAAAATTGCTTTGCAAAAAAACGTTACAAACGTCACCTTTTAAAACATAGTGTGTGCCCCAGTAATGATGATTCTATTAATATATTTATATAATGTATATCGACATTCTACCAGGTCAGGTTTGTCAAATGCACACTAAATGATTACAACAGTTTTTGGTTACAAAGCTTAACATTGATAGCATCATACCATTTAAATATATGAAGTAAAACGGCTCGACCAGAGGTGGAATGATTCCTTAAAGAATGTACTCTATATTACCAGTTCAAATGTACAAATACAGTTACTAAGCTAAAAAAACTGCTCAAGGAAAAACTTATGTAAAGTTATAATTTACTTTGTTACTTTGTCTCTGCAAACATGACAAGTGGATCTAAAACTCACAATAGTTGTTATTAATTATATATAATACAAATTATTAAAGTTATTAATCAGAAAGTGAAATTTGTATGGTTTAGCCACATTAGGGGTTTCTACCTTTCTACCTTTCTACTATTGACCTTTTTTGCTACATTTATTATATGAGTAGGTTCACCAATGCTGTGTGAGGGTTTAAAGGTCATATATGTGTAGTAAATTTAGGTCCTACCTAGACTGAACTTCTGTTATGTTGTTGCAGTAAAATATTGACAAATTCAAACTATAAAAATGTCTAAACAATTAACTAAAGTAATAAATTCTTTACAAGCAAGCTTAGAAAATGAAAATCTAATAGATTATTTTTGTTTAAACATGTGTAATGTAAGTTCAGTTTTTATTCATGATTCTGTAGTTTCTTTATATTTTAATTAACAACTATTACATATAGCTATTTTTATTTCTATAACTGACCAATCCATGTTACATACGGTTTTACAGACACCAGAAACAAAATACAACCTGAATAATAAATGAATTATCAAAACTAAAAACTTGTCTTGAATTAGCAGATTAGCAGTTATGTCGTAGCTTTGGTATGGGTTATAACAGCAGAGGAGTGCAGTTAAGCAAGATTTTAATAATTAGGGAAGGGGGGTAATAACATTTTAAACATCATATTTTAGTTCCACTAAAATTTTAGACCACATTTTCCCACTAAAATAGTATAAATAAAATACTTTTAGACTCAAAATATGCATTGTGGTGGGTAAAAAGAAATGAATCTTATTGTCTGTATTTATCACCTTAAGAACAAAGCTCAGTTAAAAATATAATATTGTTGTTTTCCAAAATGTATTTACTCTGCCTCCTTGGGTGTAGTGCTTTGAGTCACTTAAATGTACTGATTACTCTCCTTTCTGCTATGGGAGGGATTAATCTTAAGGCTGGCAAATATTAATTAGCAAGTAAATATTGATTCTGATAAACAACACGTCTGAACTGTTGTTATGTGCAACAAATCTAAAAATAGAAGAAGGCGTGATATCTGTTGCAATGGTCTGAAAGGGTTAAAATTGCAAACGCTTCGGACAACAAAGCTACAGACAAACAAAATCTACCAACTCATTCAAATGTCACTCAATGACGGGAGATGACATCAAATGATCTAACAGACCTATCAAACAGCGGTTTGATAGGTCTGTTAGATCATTGAGGCCAGGGCTGAAATTGTATAAAGTTTTTAAAAAGCCATTTTTAAATAAAATGATAGAACATGACAATGCTTTATTTGCATTATTTTATCAATTTGTAACTGAATCATGTACCTGTAAAAAAGAAACACTTATAATTGTACTGAATAAGAACAAGCATTACTTTGATATACTTTGATAAAGTCTTTCTTTTGTTTATAAATAAATAAGGTAAAAGCCACTAAGTCTGCTTTTCTGGGCTGTTCTATCACTTCATTTACACTTCTTGTTTAGAGACATTCATTATGCATTGTTTGCTTTTTATGAGCTCATGGTTAATGAAGCCACCCAAAACCGTGCTGAAAATACGAAGCAGTAGATTGTCAATGAGCATTCTCACAGTGGTGTTTTGTTTTATTCTTCGACCTGCGGATGTGATCAGTCTTTGTGTAATAGGCCCTGCTGGAGTCTGTGTGCACCAGGAAACCCAATTACTGTGAGTAAATGGCCTTGCAAGTGTTTGCTCAGGAATCCAAGTCGCGTGTAGTGCATGTAAACAATGGTTTTGAATTCAGATAGTCAGCTTCTTTTATGTAACTGGCAGTAGCTATTTGTTTATAGGACAATATTGTATGACCTTTTTGAGCTTTGAGCAGCACAATAAAATATGTTTCATACTAGAAAAATAAAGTTTTCATTTTTATTAATGTAATTTATTCAAACATATAGTTAGAGAAAAGTCATTGTGAAAGCTACTATTGCAAGTAATTGACTGCATATTGTGATGAAAAGCCATTATGTTGGACCCTTATGTGATTTCAGTAAATTCACTACTTAGTAACCACAAATTCTTGGTAACACATACTCGTATGTCTAATATGTAACTATTATTATTAGATTTATGTTTATTAAGTTTGGCATTTATTTATTCATTTATTTTTAACTGATAATTCAGAACTGTAAATGCTAGACTACAAAATGCTATGGCTAATACAAATTAGTATTGTATATTAACATTGTAGTGCCAGTCTCTAGCCCAGGTAGATAGGAAGGTTGCTTCAGGATAAACCACATAAAATCTGTGCCAATCAATCCAATCATTGGTATATATATATATTTCAATATTTGTCCTAAATATAAGCTTCAGGAAACGTGATGCGTGTCAAGAGGTTTCTAGAACTGTCCTGAATTGTCTAGTACAATCGGTGTATATTTACAGCAGTATACATACAATTATAAATACACATTGGGTCACCGGCTCAAGTTACCACTGTTGGACCCCCAAGCAACATTAGCCCTCAAACTGGTGTTCCATTGTTAGTGTAAGTCGCTTTGGATAAAAATGTATACAAGTATTTTGTAAGCGTTCAAGTACCTACAGGAACATTTCTTTTAGTTGAAATATAACAGTTATAGCTTGGAATTAAAGATTGTGCTACATAGTGTAATGTACACCTATTATTATTCTTATTCTTATTATTATTATTATTATTATTATTATTATTATTATTATTATTATTATTATTATTATTATTATTATTGTGTGCTTATTACTACTACTACTACTACTACTACTGAATATAACAAAAACATAGACAAAAATAAAAAAATATTCACAAATATATACCTGTGAGTCATTCTAATGGAACGTGCAAGTAAATATTGGTGTGTTAAACTCAATGAAGAACAACACAACGTAAATGCATCTTTAACAATCTCAACAGGGATTTTGGGGCTCTAATTAATATTCAGAATAAAAACCCCACGCGAGCAATCTGTCATCTTTGCAATCTGTCAAGTTGTCACAAATTGTAACATCCAGTTTAATTATTACTTAATTTACAAATAAGATGTGTATTAATTACATATTTCAGTTGGCAGCAGAGTGGCACATTGATTAGAGCTGTTCTTTTATAACAATATAAATCTAATATGAGGGTATGAGTGCATTTTCCTATTTTTGTCTGAGGTATACATGTTTCCCTGTGTTCACAAGTGTTCACAAGAGTGTACAATGCTTAATTTCCTCTCGTGTCTTAAGAAAAGCAGTAAGGTAAATTGGATCTACTAAATGGATGTTTTGTGTTGGTATGTGTGTCTGAAAGACTGCTGGCATGTCTGGGGTGCTATTCTGCTTTTGCCTCCTTAGCAGTGGTAAAACAAATAATGCAGGGATGACTGTATATTGAATTTACTTAGTAAGCAATGCCCGAATACCAAATTACTGAACATTTATACGCATGAAACAAACAAGTAAATCACAGAGGACACATCTATGTATGTCATGTCTTAAAGTTCAACATTAAAAAAATGTTTGTTTCTGTTTCTGTATCTGATTCTAAACTGTAAAAAAACTAAAGTGGTTATAAATCCATTCTTAGTTCCAGTTTCAGGTTTAGAATCTACTTAAACACATTACAAAATAAAAAAATAAAAAATTACATTTACATTTGAGAAAAAATAATCTAATAAAAATTTAAATAATATTATTTAATATTTTTTTAATTGATGTAAAAGTACATGTTGTACAATATAATCATCAACATTGTACAACAACAAAACATTTAAGCAAATCCTAATTTATTAAGCTACCACATTTGTGTTACCACTACAACCCAAATGCTAATAAAAGTTCTTTATCTGTTCCTGCATTTCAGGTCTGCTTCACATTCTCAAAACGGCCTGGACAGGAGTCTGTCTTGATATTAGGCTATGTCAGTGCCTTTGGTAAAATTACTTTATACTGTGATGACAGCATTCGTGCAGAAAAGTGCATTGAGATTTTGGAGCAACATATTTACATGCATGGTAGTGTAAGCATGGGAATGCTGGACTGGACTGTCGACAGTCCTGACCTGTGTCCCAGTAGATTCAAGTCAAGTCAACTTTATTTATATAGCACTTTTTACAATAGACATTGTCTTAAAGCAACTTTACAAAATGCAGGACAAACAGATACAGAAACCCTGTTGAGCAAGCCGAGGGCAACTGTGGCGAAGAAAAAATCCCTGAAAAATACAGGAAGAAACCTTGAGAAGAACTATACAGTAGATAATGTCTGGACTTATGTGGCGAGCCTGAAATACATGAATGAATGTGTATCATTAAATGAACACTAGACTAAACACAAGCTGTCTATACTGTATGCAATCAAAGAAAAGCAGAAGTAAGAGACTCATTTACATAGATCTCTTAAATAGGCATTTGGTTTCAATAGATACATTATGTGTGAACAATTATCTTAAATGCAAGCATTGTTGTTGCAGACATATGATCCACAAAGAAATATTTAAATCAGATATGACATTTGAAGATGTTGCTTGCATCGAATACTTGTATGATTTACTGGTTTATATATCAAGCATTAAGCACCCTCTTTGCATATCACTACTAGCTGATTCTGGGTACAGGCACAGTGGTGAAAATGAGTATAAATTCTAAATTCTAAACATTAAAGTGGCCTTGAGGTCTCCTGCTTTGCAGCAGCATGACAGCAATGAATTGCATAAAGCGCTGGCACCGTGCCGTGGATGAGAAGCGTTTATGAAGGTCAAACGGTTGGAGGATTTAGTAAGCCCAAACACAATGTGGAATTATTATCCCCTCACCCGCCCCCGCCTGAGATATACGTATATCAATGCTGTTTGTGATGAAAAGTGTAAGCATTTTTTTATAACTACAATAAACTCACGTAGATTCATACCTGGACCGAATCTATGGTCTGTATAGTCATCTGTGTCTGTGTCCATAGCTTCAAATACTCTCAAAAAGATAACACTGCAATCTGTTCATCTTTGAAAGTGGGGAGGGAGGTGGGGTGCACATTATCTGTGTCATGGTATTATTGGAGATTATCCCTGACAAATCGCTTTCCTTGTAGGAACCATTAGCCAGGCTATATTTCGCTCAGTATTTCTACCACCTGTGACTGCTTTCCTGTGGGCACAAGAATTATTACAGTTGTATTTTTTGCTGCTATGTAAATTAATCACAAAGGAATTATGATCAACTGTTTATCTTAGACTTTTTTTTCTCTCAGAAGATGACTGCTACCACATGAATCATTATATAGTTGCTGCATTCTTGTCAGAAAGATAGTTTTAATAAGGCTGGCTGGCTACACAGTTTGATGCATCATGTAATATGTGGCTGATATTTGATACTACCACAGATTATGTCCCTGTAAATCGGTATTGAGTAGTTATAATAATAATAATAACAATTTGTTATTATTGGTAATGTTTTACTGACATAATATTTAAATTCTTGCAGAATTAAATAGTGTGCAATGCATGTATATTCGTAAAACAAATCATGTAAAGCATTTTATTCTCCCAATAGCAGTTCATTCAGCACATATTGATCTAGATGAAAGGTTTGGCAAAGATTTTCCTGACACAACCTTTTCTATGTACATATCTGGCCTTGCAATTGGCATTACAATGCACTGGTTTATGCATCCTAGAGACTGAAGACCTACATATTTTATGTAGTATACAGACTGTATGTGGTACACAGTAGTAATCTGTCAAAATATTTTAATATGACTTATATTAAGCAACAGAACTGCACCGCATGATGGATTCAGGATGTAGTCAGGAGTCTCACGATATAATATGTGTCATGCCTGTTTCTTATGTACTGTAGTTCCTGGCTCCACCAATCCTGTCTTTGTATGGCTATCGTTTTCATATACATATATATAATATATAAACAATGTTTAAATTTTAATGTATTTGTTGATCTTGATTTATTCATTTGATATTTTTATTATTTATTTTTATAATTCATTAGGAATTCATCTGGCATCATGGCATGATCAAAAATGTTATACAAGACGACACACCATGAACAGACACGCTGCTTCCAAAAGCAGCTTGATTGCGCTTCAGGGTTTATGTTTGGATCAATGTAGAGTTCAAGCTGTGTCATTTGGTATAGAGGAGTCTTACTCAGTTTATTGTTGCCCCTAGGGTTTATTCTCTTTGTCCTGTAGAGGTTACACCTCATTGTGACCAGTTTTCATCCTTATGTGTTTCCTGTTTTATCTGCTCTCTCTACTGTTGAATGTAGGTAGTATGTGCCATTTTTTTAACCTTGTTTATTTTAATCATTTTAATGACCTTCATTATTTTCAAATTGCTACAGCATTGTCTTATTTCGTTTAGTTATTCTGCACATCATGTTTCTTACACCTGATGCTTTAGTGGTGATAAGTGACTCACTTATTACAAAGATCCCTCTGATTGATTAGTGAATGTCTTTGAACTATCATCTTCAGGTCTTTACATTTTTCATACAGTTATTTCATCCTTTTTTATTTACAGTAGATTCTATTTTGCCATGTTTGACTGGACTGTTTGATAATTGGACATATTTTTGATTATCTAAAGAGGACTATCTCAGGTTCTCTATTTAAAGCATTCCTTTATACTGCTGTCTACTTTTATGTTACGTGTATAAAAACATAACACGTGTTGATGAGGATTGGATTAATCTATATGTGCAGTGGTTAATGAACAACATTGGGTTAATGAAAATTGTTTCAGTATATGATGGACTGTTTGGATAGCACTGTAGAACATTGGACTACATACATTGTCACTTGAACAGTACTGTGTCACAAACATAATAGTAAATTAAATAGGAGTAGTAGTGTTGTAAAGTATAATTAATGCATAAAGATACAGTTTGTTATGCAACCTTTTGGCTCCAGACAAACCAGCGTCAAAAAGTTTCAAGGACATTGTTAAAACCTTGCAGAACCGACTAATGATCACAGAGAGGTTTAGCTTTCCAAAAATAAATCAGAAAGAAAAATATATGGCTGATCTACGCACTATGAATTCATAGATGCACTGGCAGATGCACTCAGGAACAGACTAGTGTGCGTGCTGCAACATGAAAGCACGCAGAAACGTCTCCTTACAGAGGGAGATCTTACTCTAGCCCGTGCACTAGAAAGAGCCATATCTATGGAAAATGCTACAAAAGATGCACTAGAATCACAAAAGAACATTTGGATCATTTTTTGCAAAGTATTTCTGGCTGTCAGTGCGATTTAGATGACATAATTTTGACAATGTTGAAAGTAAGTATTTATCCAAGTTTAAACTAAGAGCAAATAATAAGAAATGTTTTTCAACTCGACTGAGTATTGTAGACACAAGATTGATAAGATTGACCAAATGAATGCTGTCTTGAAGGCAACCTGACTTGAAAATGTGTTTGTGACCAGTTACGTTACTGAATATAGCTACTGTGCTACATCCATTGAACAGCTTGCTGCAGGTTGCACATTCTGGAAATGGACACAAATCTGTGAGCAACATTTAAAACAGTGAAAGAGCTTATAACATCAGTAAGAAACTAGCACATTACACGTCAGACTTGCTATTATGCTTAGCATTTGACACATCCCCATTTGGGGGTCTTCAAATATGACTGATGACACTAAACGGCCCATTCCCTTTGCGTCAAGATCATTGAACAAAGCTCAACAGAACTATGTCCAGATTGACAGGGAATGGTTAAGTCTGGTTTTTGGGGGGTCAAGAAATTTAATCAGTAATCAGTTTTTCATTGCTAGCTGCTTGCTGCAGTTGACATTGTTTTTTGGTGCCCCAGAATTATACCATTGAGTTCATGGGAACACAGGACTCTGCAGGAGTCAGAGGACACTGTAGACCCAGATACTCCTTTCCATCTGACACAAATGGAGCAAATTGCACTGCACTTCAGTGATAAAGTAGTGAAGGTGTATAATTTTACAGTGAAAGTGTGGCCTCATGAAGATGGTGCACACTTACTTGTATGTGCAAACCATAGAGATCAGTTGTCGTGGCTATGTCATCATACCCCTTAAAATCTGCCCCAGGATGCTAGAAACTCTCCATGAAGGACATCTGGGAATAGTCAAAATCAAAGCTTAGCCAGAAGCTACAGTAGGTATTGTGGTCTGGTATTGATTGTGAAATAGAGGACATGGCAAAATCATGTTCAAGATGTCAATAAACACAGATCCAGCCACAAACCGCTCTCCTAAACATCTTGGAGTAGCCCGATTTTGTGTGGCAGAAAGTTCACATTGACTTTGCAGGCCCCTTTTGTGATAAGACGTTTTTGTGGTGGTTAACACTTACTCAAAATAGCCCGAAGTGTTCGTAATAAAGAATGCTGCATCAGCAGGGACAATAAAAGTTCTTCGCACTCTATTTGCTTGCACAGGATTGCCACAACAGTTGGTAAGTGACAACGGGAGTAACAACTTTTTACCAAAAAGATGGAATAAAAGAAGAGCGGTGTTGCAGTGTTAACAAGACCGGGTTCGACACCAAACATACAGATTAGATTTATAACTAAACTGTTATAGGTTGTATTAGGTTAAACAATGTTGTATTTAATGAATATTCTAACATTGTTTGTAATGTCCTTCTATGCCAGAAAGGGAGTAAATGATATGTTCAATGAACTGGTATGTGCAGTAATGTGACACTATGCTCTCATGCTCTGTTCGTGCAGTAATACAGTGGCATATTATCTTATCAGTGAATGTGCTATTAAACTGGTAGTTTGTGAACTTGCCATTTGTTACAGTTGTGTCATTGTTTTATGATACATGCATAAAAACACACAATAACTAAGATCAGTCGTGCTTCGATGGTCAATTTTAGAAAGATCAGGCAGCATGGACAGGCATATTACAGTGATACATTACGAATGTTGGGCATTAATGTAGAACAATGCCCTGATGACTTCTTCATCTCTAACTATTTATTGAAATATAAGCCAACATTAGTGATGGATATAATGTACTCTAACAAACTATGTCAATGGCCCAATAACATGTGCCCTTGAGCAGCAATTACAGCTTGCCAATGACATCTCATGCTGTTTTACCTAAGTCAACTTGCCTGCGAGGCATGTCTTTTCACTTTATTAAAGGGAGGCCCTCTGATCATTCTAGGTTCTGTGGCACAGAGTTACGAATGCTTTAGCCTCGACACGGCTCTATTTATTTGCTATGAGATTCAGGTCAGGAGAAAGTGCAGATGACAGTGGCTTTTTGACATCTCCAACATCATTGGCAAACATTATTTCTGGCGTAACTGCCAGAAATGTTCTCTGAGTTGTGTGTCATTCATCATCCGGTTCGACGGGGCACTGTTGACAATGAAGCGCTCCCCAGTGTGGGATCAGGATGTCCATGATGTCCACTTCTCTGCTTTGCATTTCTGTGACTCTGCCAATGTCTCTGTATCTCTGTTGCAACCTGCTGATGGCCTGTGGACACACTCTGATACTCTGAGAACATCACTTGTTACACACACACACACACA
>JAOTRQ010101574.1:0-10171 GCA_028565875.1 Hoplisoma paleatum | reverse complement strand
CGAAAGTAAGACATAGTGGGGCTTTTGGGGATAAAAAGAAAGTAAGACACTGTCTTACTTTCGGGGAAACACGGTATATATAAAACATGATTGGTTGTTTTTTTTTTTCAATAAAGCAGCAGCGATATGGTCAGCATTAGGGCACCGTAGGTCGCACGGATAAATCTCAGTAAGTCTGGTTTTTACGCAGGCTATTGAGGCCATTTTGGAGGTGCAAATGTTTTGACTCGGGGCATCTGGGATAACAATGTCAGTCATACATATTCAACATCATCATTAGTACTTAATAATCATGGTGCTGTCATAATCATCTGTTTTGATTATTTCGTTGTTTACGATTATTTTTTTACTGTTTACGATTTACTTTTTTACAGTATGTTCTGTGCGCGTGATTGGGGAGAGTGACATCATGCAGGAATTTTTGTCGGAATCTGATGAGGTAAGTTCTTGTAAAGTCTAAACTTTACAAACACATAGTTCATGTGGACAAAAGCCTGACCCACTGAACTTTACTTACTGTACACAAAGCATGATCACGATTCATCAAGTTCTTCAACTCTTGATGTCCAGACATTTTGGTGTCCTGTACAGAGCTCCTGACCTCAGCTTCTGCTTTGAGCACTGAACAGATTTGGAATAAACCGGAACATCAATTCTGGCTTTTCTGACCAGCCATACAAGTACTCATCAAAAGGAGCCCACTTTCACGTGGATACACAGCTCAAATCTCATAAAGAGCTGTTGCTATAGCTGAAACGATGACTTCTATTAAATATTGTTTGTTTTCTTTAAGGAATATCCAGCATGATCACAGATATTTATGCCATGTAGCAGGGTTTAACGTTAACCTTCTTCTTAACCATGTTCTTCACTTCTCATTTGACTAACATGACTGATTGTAGCGTTGTTTGCTCATGCTGTCCCGTAAGCTCCTTACTCAACATAAACTGGTCCGACCAAGCAATCGAATTTTCATGCTGCTGTCCCATTGTCAAAGTTCAATTGCCCCAGAATTCAGACCATTCGGGAGTTCATTGAGTTAACAGATCTACAGTATGAAGCTTTAATAGATATGACATTTTGGAACAAATGAAAGCAGTAGCTCAAAACAGGTCCCAGCAACAACAAACCATGAAAAATTCGTATAAGCATGAGGTTAATCAGGACCTCTTTTTTATCCCATAACCATGTTCCAGTTTTTATAGATATTAAGCTTTATTTCACCCATTTATTTTATCTATTCCATGAGTGCTTTTACTGCCCTGCTTTATTACTTTCATCAATGAGTCACATCTCTCTGTGTTTCTCTTTCAGAACTATAATGGAGTCTCGGATGTGGAATTAAGAATAGCTATGCCGGACAAAAGCACAGTAACAGTCCGAGTTAGAAAGAATTGCACTACGGATCAGGTTTACCAGGTACTGCGTGAATCTATGTGAATATATGAACCATAACCTCAATTCAAATGAAACAGAAATAAAAACAGAAAAATCCATAGAAAAAAATTGCAAATCCTTTTTAACCTATATTCAATTGAATACAAGACAAGATATTTTAAGATATTATGTTCAAACTGATCACATTTTTTTGTTGTTGTTCATTTTGAATTTAATGTCTTTAACAAGTTGGGTCAAAAAAAGTTGGGAAAGGGACATTCTCATCCTATTGTGTTACATCATGTTTCCTTTTAACAACACTCTTTTGGAACTGATTGTTGCTTGATACTTGCTTGATGCTCAGCTTTAATTACTCAGCAGTCTATTGTCTTACTTTACTCTTCATAATGCACCACATATTTTCAATGGAAGACAAGTCTGGACTGTCTAGTACCCATTTGTAATACTATAAGACCGAACACCTGACAATTAACTTTTTTGCTTGTGCGCGATGTAATTTATTTGTCATAAACAACACTGGCTAAAGATAGCTAAAAATCCTTCTATCACATTTGATTTTGATGAGGTACCAATTCAGTTTGTCCAGATCATCAGTAACTTTGGTGTATCTTTCGACTTATCTTTTATCTTTGATCCCAGTGTCAAAGTCATCAATGAGACAATGAGAAATGATTCTACTCCACCGTATTCGTACTGATTCTGATGCTTAAATGTTGGTCCATGAGTTTCAAGAATGTTTTCATCTCTCCTTGATTATTGTAATTCCTTTCTGTTTGGTGTTATTTCCACACTGCTAAATCACCTTCAGTATGTTCAGAATTCAGCAGCCAGAGCTCAGAGTTCTCACATTTACTGAATGTTCTGCGCACACCTCACTAGTCTCCTTCCATATTAAATATAAGATTCTTTTGCTTTCTTTTAAATTCGCTATATGGTCCGTTCCTTCCTCCGGGAACTTATCCGACCGTACACTTCCTCACATACACTTCGATCCTCAGGCACTGGACTTCTAGCAGTTCCACGATTTAAGTTAAAATCTATAGGTGCAAGGTCATTCTGTGTTGCGCTGCCCACTCTGTGGAATTCCTTTCCTCAGTGTTTGTGTGTCTCCTCTGATCTTACACTATTTAAGATGCAACTAAAAACTTTTTTATAATCTTTGTAGGTTTATGAAATATTGCTCTGTTACAATTGAAATAATTTTTAATATTATTAGTGCACTACAGATAGGAATTTTAAATGTCGGGATTTCATTCATGTAACATTTAAAGTTTACTAGTTTGTTTAGATTATGAAGTGGTCCTAGCAATTCTGCGACAAGTCAGTCAGCAATGCTGGGTAATGCTTCTTTTGATTTTATTATAAATTATAATTAATTAATTATCTTTTGATGGCTTAAGACATCATGAATGTCTGTGAAATATAGATGCACATTTACCCATAAATGTAGCGCCTTAATTATATGTCATTCCATTTTGGATCATTTAACACTGTGTTATCAAAAGCATACACATTCACATTTAGCACAGTTCCCAGTCGGCTTGTTGTTGTGCTTCTTGTGCTAAACAAAGAAAAGGTTTAGGTCTAGGTGCAGGCTTCCACTTAACTTCTCAAATAACAGTTTCTGTAGTTGAGATTTTAAATGCTGCAATTCTAAAACCATATCAAATGAACTCGGCCAAAAATCTTCGAACAAACAAGCAGTTTCTCATCCTGATGTTGCTATAGGAGAACCATAGACTAGAATGTAATCGTGTAAAGGTGTCTGCTGCTTTTTATTACCTACCAGAGGTGGGGTATCTGGCAGCTTAAATGCAACTGCACCGGAAGATTCAAGGTGCATCGAGTTTAATTTGCGGGTGAATTTACGGTGCATCGACGCTAGCCTTTCTGCATCGGCAAATACCAGGTTAAATCGGCTGTTTTGCTTTCCAGTATCTATTCCTTATTGTAACGTATTTTCTGAGGAAACATATATTTTTATTTTTATTGATTTCTTTTTTTCCGAGGCAACATAAATGCACCATCGTGTCCTCAGGTACTGACGCAAGCACGCATGCGTACACTCAACAAAGATGGAGGGAAACGAGTTAGTTTAGTTTCATTTTTACGTTGTTATTTATTTTTTATTTGTAAAAGGGAATTAGAGCCATTTATGTTCGCTACTCAATCAGTCACCTGTCTGAAAGCTTGTGTATCAGTTAAGTCTAGCAGACAGTAGTGTGTTGCAGATCATCATTTTCACTATGCACATTGTTAATATGGTACTTTTAAAAACTATTCATCTTATGTTTTATACATTTTGTATGCAGAATTTGCTATTGAGTTGAGAAAACTGATGGGTTCGGCCAATACATCCTCAAACCTCAACTAACTGTATCCAATTATCACTTTGCACTTAACATCATTAAGTTATATATATAATTATGTATCATATCAAACCCAATCCTCATATCATTAAGTCATATCGTTATAAAAACATTTTTGAAACGCATCGTATCGCATCGTATCACATATATATTAACATAGTAACAGTAAGATCCACACCAATATCTGTCGCCAGCTGTTTGGTGGCATGAGGATTCAGTTTTGGAATCTGCAAAATCACATCGCAGTAGGTCTGCATGGTCGCCCTGGCGATAGAACCCAGCCAGTAATCTGCCGTGTTCTCCAACTCTGGAACATCATCTCCTATAGAAAAGCCAACTATCATTATAAAAGTATATCATCACTGTCCAATAAAAAACATGAATCTTAATTTTTTGAGGTTTTTACTTTACTTACTATGTGGATCGTGGGTTTAGTTCTCTACATTTTGATTAAAGCGGATATCAAAATAACAAATAAAAAATGATTAAAAACTTTGTAACGACTATTACTGCTGTTTGCTACAGCTGCCTATCAAAACTGTTTGGTTTTTGGAGATACGTGTCTTTCAGACCGTGCCGATATAAAAGTTTGTATAACACATATACTGAGTTGTTATTACACGTGAATTGCCAGCATTGAGTCGTGCGTGTACCTTGTTCTGGTGGGAAGGGAAGTTTTCCTGTGTGTAAGGCCAGTTCTAGGGCTGGATCTTCCTGAGTCACAAACGGTTCCAGGTGCAGTGGCAGAGACATGATATACTGGCCAATCTACACACAAGGATGATGAAGGATGATGATGCAAAAACCAACCAAATTCAATGTTAACTGATTTTAAAGACAATGTTTTTGGCTTACATTAGTAATGTACTCCTGTGGTGAGAGGCTAAACGTTGGCAGATCCTCTGGAATAGTTTCACCTAGACCAACAGACCCTCCAACCTACACATAAACACAAACACACATTTGCAGACAGACAATTTAACAGACACTTTCATTTGAACCGATAATGGTAGCCAATAACGGTAACATGGTGGTAGTGTTGGAACTGCTGACATGATTATAAAAACTGTACCATAAGCACTATGCAACCCCCCCTCCATACACACACACACACGTGCGCACACACACACACAAACTTGCACACAGAGTCAATTTCTATTATTAGTTCTAGATCTTGTTTGAACCTCAGTCATAACTTACAGACATATTACACCACATTTACATACACAGCATGTACACACCTCCAGTTTATCCAGTAGACAAAGTTGTCGTTTGATTTGAAGGAACACAGAATCGAAGGCGAGCTGATTGGCCTGCTGGTTCAGACGACTTAAGGCTGTACGAGTTTCTGAGAGAAGGCTTGAATTGCCTGTGCCCTTCTCCTGCAACACAATATACAATAAAATGTATAGGAAATATGCACAGAAATAACTTTCCATGTCTCCCGAGGGATGACAGAATACCCGTTTAGGATTTTTACAGCAGACAAATAAACGAATGATAAACCTTAAGTGTGTGCAATGTCTCCAGCAGAGTGTTGTACTCAGCGGTGCTGCTTTGCTGTAGATAGTTATATTCCTGCCATGGGTTCTTCTGACTCCGTCTCTCAGTGCCACTTTCCTGTAGGCCACTCAGGCTCCTGGGATTAAAACCTTCCCAGAGAAAATGACCAGCCTTTCCTAAAATCCTACAAATCACCAAACAGATGGCTTAGAATGATACACATCGCTGTTTGATTCTTATGAGAAGACATGTCACTACAGATTATTTTGGGTAAGATTACATTTTTTAGCAAGTCAAAAGTCTGGACATACCTTCTCATCAAGTGATTTTTCTAAATAAAAAAATTACACTGTAAATCAATACTGGAGATGTCTATCTATTTTACCCTTCAGTCGACTTCGACACTGGGTTACTCTGTGGACCGTTACCGATCCCCAGAGTATCTCGGCATTTACAATTTATGGGGTAGGTTGCCTGGTCTTTCCCCAATCCTGTATCTCTACGGGGATCTTGTGTGTGACTACTGGACAATTTCACATTTCCGATCACCTGGAGAACCCACGCTGACACGGGGAGAACATGCAAACTCCACACAGAAGGTCCCCAGCCCGACCCGGGGATTGAACCCGGGACTTCTTGCTGTGAGGCGACAGTGCTGTAACCACTCATCCACCATGCCGCCCAACTTTTAATAGCATGCACAATATTTAATAAACTAAATTATGAGTTTTGGGTCAAAACATGCTGAATATTATAAAGACCAAATTAATTAATATATGTTTAATTTGTGTGGTATTTTTGTGGAAATTTTTTTTCCAGGTTCTTTAAAGAACAAGACGATTGGAGTTTTCCAGCTAAATTGAGGGAATGTTTGTTGTTATCTGGCGTCACCTGCTGGTATTTTATATTTGGTGCAGTAATGTTTTAACCACAATTTTAACTACAAGCTTCTGAAAACCTTTCATTTATTTATTTTCAATATTCATTTGATCTATTTTGCTACCTTACACTGCAAGGGACTTAAACCCAGAATTTCTGACTGTAAGGCCACAAGGTGACACTGTGCTCAGTGTATTAATACATAACAGGTTTACATGCTAACATACACTCGCTCGAATGGGCAAAACAGCCAATTTACCTTCTGCAAGCTTTGCTCAAATTGATTAGATTATACAACTGTAGCTCCACGGTGTAGATAAATAAATTGTTTATTTTTTATAGTAAAATGATGCAGTATTCAGTATATTCTACTAGTTTCACCTGACACTGGCATCAGTCATTTGAAGCCTCTTTTATACTCTGACAAATGATTGAAGATTATGATTTAAGATTGTGAGACTATTAGGGGTTTTGGCTTTTGGTAACTATCTTTGTGAAATCAGTGTATCTTGTGTGGACTAAAGTGTGCTAGGTTTCTGTCTTTTGAGTTGCAAAGCTGTGGTTTGGAATAATTAAGTGAGAACATTGAGGACATGAGGAATTGTTCTTCGAGTTGTTTTTTTTGAGGTCACAATGTTGTAAAGTCACAGATGAGCTTCATATTTCAGCTTTTGGATTTGTGTGCAAAGTTCCACAATATTTTGTGTATACACTATATAAAACCTATAAATATATTTATATTTTGTGTGAGAATCTTTTTTAAATGTCACACTGGAGTGAATCCTGCAGAACACTTAGCAATAACAACAATGTTATGTCTTTTTATTTTGTTATATACAGTCAAGAAAACTGTCCAGGATCTGTACCGTAGTTTGTTACAAATTATAACATAATTATTTTTACGGAGGAATCTATTTACCACAGCCTTTTCGTAAAAGTGTATCTTTGGTGTAAATCTGTATCTTTATAATGTGTATCTTTAGTGTAAACCTGTATCCATATTTACCAAGACACCACAAAATTATATGTAATGCACTAAGTAGTTCATAGATATATTAATACTTTTTAGATTTTAGGAGTCGATCTAACAAAGTCGTTGCATTCGATTCAATTCAACGAACCGACTCTTCTTAACTGCTTATAGTAGGATGAAAGCCAAATGGATGTAAAAACATAAAAAGTTTAAAACGCTACTCATTCTGGCTGCTTGTGTCAATTCAAAAAACCATCTAAACTCTGCACTAAATTAGAAATTCATCATCTGAGTAACAGGACAAAAATTTGTTGAAGAAGAAAAATTATAATGTTGTTACACATAAACAGTACAAGAACACTTGTTTGTAAGTTAGGTTCAGAGCGCAGGGTCGACCGGCACCTCTGAAGCAGTTACAATTAAAGGTCCTGCTCAAGGGTCCAACATTGACTATGTAGCAGAACCTGAATCTGAAACACTGATTTTCCCAAAGCTCTACCCACTAGGCTACACTGTCCCTAATTTACACAGATATGATCAGCTATGATGGAGAAGGTTGAAGGTCCTCACATTTGTTTATTATGTATAATTACCTAGACATTGTATTGAAAAGTGTAGCCTCGAAAACATAATTCTGACAACATCAGTTTGTACAATGCTAAACATTTAGTGTAGCAAAGCTTGGACTCATCTTGTATTTAGTTTGTTTATGTTCTAACACGGTACCACCAGCACATGAACTTGTAACTTGTAGCATAAAAAACAAACACAAACTTCAACTATTAGTATTCTAATGAGGATTTTTATTTGTAGTTTTTTCTAATGAGGACATTTCATGTTTTTTACTTTACAGAGTTTTTTAAACCAGCTAAACTATTGATGAGTGAAGACCCCCAGATGGCCTGCAGTAGGGTTAATTCCTAGTAATGCAATAGTAAAGGACACTAGCCACCCAAACCATGGACTGTTCTCTCTGTTACCATCTGGTAGGCGCTTTCATGCTCTGAAAACCATGACAGAGAGATGGAGAAGGAGCTTCTTTCCACAAGCCATTCAGACTCTAAATGGAAATTAGCCACAGGAAAACTATAACATTCAGTTCTTAATCCTACAGTTAAACACTGCTGTTCATTAAACTGATTATCACCTCACCAGTACTTGGACACTTTATAACCAACACTGGAACACTTTATTAGCACTGTTACTTTATGGTCACTTGGTCACTTAATCGATACTTGGGGATTCTTGGACACTAAGTCACTTTATTTAAATATATATACAGTTTTATTCTCCTTTTGTAACTTACCCTTTCCTACTTTTACTACGTTTTAAATTGTTGTTTACACTGATGTTTACAATTATTGTTTACATTTATAATCTTTAGCTTGTTAACTGTATTTTCGAGTGTTGGGATGGAGTAGTTACAAAGTATTTCACTGCCGGTTGTACTGTGTATAACTATGTATGTGACGAATAAACTTTGATTAGATTTGATAAAGATTCTTCATAACTAGACACACGTTGGAGTTCCTCATTCAGTCGAGTCTGTGAAAAGATCTGGTGCGAGTTTGTGGACGTTAACACCAGTTGTGTTAACATTTCTTTAACGACGACTGTGTTAGAACACGTCCATCACGTTCAGACTCAGTGACACATCTCATTTCATTTTGTTAAGCTCTTATACGTTCCTGTAGCGTCGGCACATTTCCTTGTAAAAACTGAGCGTCTATTCACTTCAACAGGTCAACATGGATGATTTTTGTTTTCATTCGAAACTCATCTGCTATTGGATAAATGCCTTTGTCCCGCCCCTCTGCTGAAGCGTCTTTTGTGACTGAACGAAGCTCAGACCGTCTCTGCGAGCGGGTCCGGATGTGAAGGCTTCTGCATGATGATTGGATCGTTCTACTACCGGGATGATTTATGATGTAAGGAGATGACGCGTTTCCCTTATTCGAAAGATCAACAGCCACCACT
The DNA here is from genome assembly GCA_028565875.1 of Hoplisoma paleatum. Classification (NCBI taxonomy): domain Eukaryota; kingdom Metazoa; phylum Chordata; class Actinopteri; order Siluriformes; family Callichthyidae; genus Hoplisoma; species Hoplisoma paleatum. The sequence goes on along the minus strand of JAOTRQ010101574.1, from coordinate 1,072 downwards.
CGTACAAACGAATTAGCATCTGGAAGAACAGAAGCTAAGATACCGTGCTATGATTTATCGCTAATCTCTTTCTTTTGTTGTCGAATGAAAAAATAATGATATTAATATGCACAAGAAAATAAATTGTTGTTGCTCGTCTGGACTTTTTATTTTTTTATGCTACATTTGCAGTGAATGTTTTCTGCCTATGATAGTGACTCACTTATTTTGTGACTTGCTGATTCCGACATGACCGAAGCAGCCGCGGCCGCTACTTTCATTTATATTCAGTGATCCTGCTTCGGCACGAAACCGCATCCGCATCCGCATCCACATCCACTCGCTTGATCATTTATACCCCGAGGCAAAATACAGCATCCAATCCCACCTTATGTGAGTTTCTGGGAAATGAGAACAGACCACTGTATCCCGGCCCCAGCATTTGATCCTATAATCGTCCCAGTTACGTCTAGTTTCGGATTCCACCAGGTTAGAAAAAAAAATCCCAGCCATGCCCTGTAGGGTTCGGATCGGGTGACTGGAGAAGCCATCTTGCACAAAGACCTTCCGACATGGTGACACGACGAATTAGCGTCACTATTATCAGCAGCCAACAGTCCAGTTGGTGTTTGTACCTGTTTGCAGCCCCACCCGCCCCTGACGTTCATTACTGTTTACTCCCTCGACGCAGAATTGCAACCGAGCTGGAAGCCAATCACATTATTATTAATTTCCACAATAATTAAAGTTTGTCAGTATCTCAGGTTTAATTCTAGTCAAGGTTTGCTAAATCACTGCACCCACTTCTGCCAGAGTTCTTTTACTCTTAACACTGAACCATAGGAGGCCGGCACGGTTGGCTGAGTGGTTACAGCACTGTCGCCTCACAGCAAGAAGTCCCGGGTTCCATCCCCGGGTCGGGCTGGAGACTTTCTGTGCCGAGTTTGCACGTTCTCCCCGTGTCAGCGTGGGTTTCCTCCGGGTACTCCGGTTTCCTCCCACAGTCCAAAAACATCCACTAGGTCGATGGGAAATGTGAAATCGTCCAGTAGTCTCACAAGTTCCCACCACTTACTGGTGGTTGTCGTCAGGA